>LPNX011057186.1:66964-115530 GCA_001517045.1 Pseudotsuga menziesii
GATTTTGAAGAGAAAGCCTTAACAAAACGGGGTTGTAGTTTTTAGGGTTTTTTAGAATAGGTGATGGAGAGACCAAAGATCAATGCCAATATCCAACTAGGGCAATGGAGTCAAAGTGATCAAATGGCAAGTGAGGCCAAGAATGGTCCTTCAAGAATTGGTCTATTTCCTTATAAGGTTAGGGGTTGGGACACACTAGTCACATCACCCAATTGAGGATAAACAATGAACTTCAAGGTCTACAAGAGGGAGCTCCAAGAAAGGAAAGTCCCTAGCCACCTAAGATCAACTTTGGAGAAGATAAAATACCTAGAAACCCTTGCCAAGGAGTCAAGTGCATATCAAGACAAGGTCTAAAATACTCACCCAAACCAACAAAGGAGAATGTGTAAGCCAATAGCCTAGTATACTATCCTTCCAAGAGTTATCAACAAATATTCTTTGGATCAATCATGAAAGCTTTGTAGAAGACTTGAACATTCCAGCATTAACCCTTAAGCACATTAATAGAACTAAGAAGAAGAAATTTCAAGAATTGACAACACTTTTCATCACAAAGAAAGAACCCTTAACACCATAAATGCACAAAAGATATATCGATGAAGCTCCAAAAGAGAGAATACTCTCAAAGTTCTATTATACCACCATATGTATGGGATGCTATACCCTAATTTTTGCAGAGTAGAGTAGGGCTAAGATTATTTTGTAGGAGTAGGTCAGATTTGCAAAACAATGTTTCCTATGGATTGCTGAGTTATTTTATATCACTTTCCACGTTGTTACCTTGAGATGATTCCTTGTCATTATTTTTATTGTACCAGATGCATACCTAAATGATGTCTTATGGATTTTATGATTTATATTGGTAGATGTACTAGATGTTTGTAAATGCTACTTTACAATTGCTGATTTTTGATGACCATGGTGAGGAGAAATGTTGCAAAGTGCAGTATATAGAAGTAGTTCTTGTTTTATGCACATGCCATTATCTAGTATTTCTCTTGATTATTGCATGGATTGCACCCTTTTCTTGGCTCCATCATTGACCTTACCATCTTCCATCTCATGTCACCCCTTCTTGTTTAAAACCCATTAGTCTAGATCTGACAGAGTGACTTATGACTTCTCCTCTGTGACCTCTTTATTATGATGGCCTCCATGTTATTCCATGGTGTCTCGGCTTTGATGTGAAACATAAAAGAACTGTTTCTTACGGGAAGACCCAGTGTAAATAATATAAATATTCCATGAATGAAATATAATGTAAAACGATAAAAGATATAAGATGTGTTCTTTTACAATTACATTGGTAGGGATTTATATAAGCCTTATTGCGCCTTTGCAAATGAAAGGGTACATCTCTTTACTTTTTTTCTAATTAATTAATTAATCATTTCTATTTATTAGTTATTAATTATTAATATTAATAATTAATATTGATACTTAATGTTTATATATGTCTTATTATGTGATATATTTTTTATATAACATTGCCTTCCCCTTAAGAGAAGCTTTGTCCTCAAAGCTTAAAGAAGACAAGGCTTCGTTTGATGTCTTGTTTGTAATGACATCTTCTCGATCCTTTATTTTAGTACTTGCGACACTTGACGAAATGAGACGATATGAGTTACGAATTCCAAAGAAAAAATGTCGCATTGTTTGTGACGTGGTCCATCCGAGATCTATTTTCATCGGAGGTGATTGTTGATCGTCTTGATGGATAAATATTCCCGTTTTCTGCTCAGGTTGTAGATTTTGTGTTCTTTTGCTTCTAAAATTATAACTCATTTGTTTATGTTCATTTTGACCCTGTCATTGGTCAAAATGCTTTTTGTAATTTGGGTGTCGGTAAGGAGTTCTTGTTGCTTGTTTTTCTGCTGGATTGACTTCCTTTTGAATTGTGACATGAACCGAATTTGTATTTGTTTCTTCTTCCTCAACTGGAATTTGTTTTCTGGATAGTCTGGATGCTTCCTTTTGGATTTGAACTAATTTGTTCTCTAATAGATTATTATTATTCTGAATCTTCTCAAACCTTTCGTCTTGCGACTGTTTGTCGTCTTTTAACTTCTCAATTTGTTCCTCTAGTTCTTGATTACCCTTCTTTAGGGCGGAATTTTCTTCGTCTTTTCTCAGTGATTTTTGTTGGAGAGCTTGAATCTTCTCTTCTAAGTTTTGACTGCATTGAACTTTATCCTTTTCCTTCTTGATTTGCAGAAATAATTTCTGATTATGATCTCTTAAATGAGAGATCTCTTCTTTACCTGCAATAACCTTGTCGAAATCCTTGTGTATCGTTTGTATTGATTTCTCATTTCCCTGCGACATCACCTTTGATATTTCTTTGAGGTCTTCAGGTGACGCGACTTCTGGTTCTGACTTCATGTTAATGTCCTGCAATGTGATTTTATCCTTTTTGTAGGGAAATGTCATAAACTTCTTTTCAGCATATAAGATCAAAGTCCCCAATGTTTCTAGCCACGGTAATCCCAAAATTAGGTCATCGTCACTACTCCACAAGGATTTAACTATAAATTGTGAGACGTCAGTATAATCTCCATTGTTTAATTGTAAATTGCTTATTGCATGTTCTTTGTTATGCCAAAAGTCTAACCTTTCACCTATATTGGACTCCGGTATCGCTAACTCATTAGCAAATTCATCACTAATATAATTATTGCATTCGTCGAGAGCAATAGAAATAGTAATGTTTTTCCCTCTAATTGTTTCTTTTATTTGGAATAACACTGAAACATAAGTTTTTATAGTGCTTGGGAATCTTCCTTGTTTTTTTCCCTGAGACTCCATTTGCTAACGTTAATTGATGTCCTTATATAAACTTTTTTTTTTGAGTTTTCACTTCAAGTATCTTTTGGACTTTCTTATAATATATCTTTTCTTTTAATCCTTCCACTTTATACTTTTCTCTTGATCGACTCCTCTTTTTTTCTAGTATTATTATTTTTAAACCAACCACGACTTTTTATTTTTTTAATTATAATTTTTTTAACAAAAGTAAATATTAATATAATAACAAAATTTTATTATATAATATTAAATTTTATTAAAATATTATTGTGGCAGAAAAAAAATGTGGATGGAAATGGCCGCTCTAGAGAGGAGTAGAGGGAAAATGCGTGGAGGAAGGGGGAAAATGTGGTGTGGTGGAAGCGTGAGAAGGGGAACGTGGGATAGCAAGGGAATTTGTTGGCAGAGAGCAAGAGCGGTGGCAAGCAGGAGAGGAGGGTGTAATGCGGTGTGGGATGGAAGCTAGACTGAGGCGCAAAAGGGAAGTGGAGGACGCACACTAGGGATGGAAGGCTCGGTGGGGAGTAGCAATGGAGGACGTAGGTGGGGTTGTAGTGGAGAGGAGCAAGGCGAAAGCAATGATGGGGAATGGAAACTAATGGCAGAGGTGGTGGTAGGCGGAGTGGTGCAAGGTGTTGATTTTTTTGAGTAGCATCGAGAGCCATTCTTTTAGGAGAATGGGGACACCTGGTCTGGGACCACGATGTGGACTCAACCCAGTGTTGAGTGACCATTCTGTTGAATGGTAGATATTTGGTCCTTGACCATGATATGGACCCAAGTCTGCCTTGGGTAGCTCAACCCAGTGTTGAGTGACCATTTTGTTGAATGGCAGACATCTGGTCTGGGACCACGATGTTGACCAGTCTAGTACTGGTAGACTCGGCTTAGTTCTGAGTAGCCATTCTCTTGGAGAATGGAGGCACCTGGTCTGTTACCAAGAAGGCACTATAAGCCCTAGACTTGGTTTAGGCATGTGTGACACTCTGACCCTTGATCAATGGACTTGTGGTCTTCTCCAAGGCTTAGATACCCTTGGTTAAGAAACCCTAGTACTTGATCTTGGTGTCACACAGAGTGTGAGATAAAGGCATTAGTAACTCTCTTGGTTTATTATGGTGTACTTTGAAAGGAATTAAAAGACCACAGGGGCACTTGGAAAAATGCTAAAAGCAAAAGTCAAAAATACATAAGGACTTTTGGACCACAGGAAAAGGGACCACGGGGGAAAGTAAAAAATACATAAGGACTTTTTGTAAAAGTAAAAAATACATAAACGGCCTTTTAGACTATAGAAAGGTAAAAAAGTAAAAGTGAAAATTAGAAAAGAATAAAATAATATTATTATATTCTTTCTAATTTTGGTCCACTTATAGGTGACTCAAGGATATAAAAGAAGATCAAGCCAATTCATTATTACACACACACTTGCTCTCACAGGTACAGCCGCTATTCTAAAGATCACAACAAAACCCTCAGCCAGGGTTCTTCCATTTTTGTCTCAAGGGTTTCACCAAACCCTCATCTTCAGCCACATACATCTCCAAGCAGCCTTAACCATTCACGAGCAGCCTCTTTGTTTTTTTCGGGCAGCTGGATCTTGTTCACGGGCAGCCTTCTCTTTCACGGGCTGCCTTCTTTTCTTTCTCCGGGCAAGCCACAGAGGGGCACTGCCCTCTCGGCACCCATGGGAATCCAGCTACAGGCATACCCGTGAGGGTTTCGCTCATGGCCAACCCTCGGGCAGACCCATAAGGGCTTCCATAGCTTAATAGCCCCTCCGTGCAGCCTGTAGGCATACCCGTGAGGGTGCTGTAGCAGCCCGAGGCTGCACAAACCCTTAGGGCAGCCCACGGGCCAACCCATAAGGGCTTGGGCTAGCTGCTAGCCCTTCGGGCAACAGCATAGCTGCCACAGCAGGGCAGCCGGGCAGCAGACAGTCAGGTCGGGCAGGGGTAGAAGACGGACGAGCAACAGTACGGGCAGCCCAACAGTACGTCTGGGCAGACAGTCAGGAAATCGGGAAGGCAGAGGGCAGATTTGAGAATTTCGAGCAGCCTACAAAATTTGTGGGCAGGAGAGAGAAAATCCCTAATTCTGGAGAAGCCCTAATTGGGCAATTTTGATGTAATTCTGGAAATTGATCTTCTGCTTTTGTGGTTAATGTTAAAGTTTGTGCAGCTACGAAACCCATTCTCATAGAGGATGGTATCCTAGTCAGTTGACTATGATAGAGTAAGACCTTAGAAGGTACCCTAGGGCCCCCAACAGTCTCCTGGGGTTCTTGGTCTAGGACCAAGCAGGGTGATGCCATGGCAAAGCCCCTAGCATGTGGCTAGGGCCCCTATATGCCTCTAGGGTATTCTGGTTTGGAACCAGGGACACGATGTCCAAGTAGAGCCTGCAGGTAGAGGCAGAGATATATTCTGGTCTTGAACCAGGGACACTATGTCCAAGTAGGTCCTGCAGGTAGTTGATCAACTTTCAGTGTGAGACTGAAACTTAGCTTAGTACTGAGAACCATTTTGCGAGAGAATGGAGGACCCAGTCAGGGTCCAGGGATTGATCAACTTGATTCAGTGTGACACTGAAACTCAGCGTAAGGATGAAAGCCATTCATTAAGAATGGAAGATAATGATGTCCCCTCTCTTAATCGGTTATTGCTAGGTTGCTTCTCAAGGGACTGGCCACCCCTTGACGATGTCCCTAGTGCCTAACCCTTAGGAGCAGTGTTAAGGACAAAATGATTGTACCATCCGTTTGGATCTTCCCCTTTATACAGTGATGACAAAAGTATATATAAAACATTGTACCTTAAGAGAGAAAAGTTCAAAGTCTTTGGTCCTTTTGATGAATGCTTGTCCACCTGTTTGGTTCACCCTAAATATTATGGTTGTGTGGTTTGTGGTCCCCTTGTTGACTCTTGGTTCTTTACCTTACTTGGTTCTGACGCTCGTATTTGGGTGTACCTTTGATTATGATGACTTATGGATTTTATCCTAAGTACATTTACCTAATGGTTGTACTAAATTATCTTTGGGCCACTTATTGTTTATGATTTTTATTAATTAAATCTTTGGACCTTTTACCTTAACTTCTTGACCATTTTACTTTTGGTTATTTTATGTGGACCACTTTATTTTTATCCTAAGTTAATCTAAGTATTATATTTACTTTATGGTCTTATTAATAAAACCTTTATGGTTTTATTAATAAAGACTCTTGGTCCATGTAATTTATCTTATCACCCTTGACCTTTGATTTTATCCTAAGTTTTTTTATTAAAAAATCTTTGGACCTTTTATTTTAACCTTGTCCAAACCTTATAAATTAAAGTTTTGAGGAAGCATGAGTGCGTCTAATTTTACGTGGTCTGCACTCGAAATACCTCAGCTACCCGGATGCACGTCTGAGTTTGATCGTTGGCCTGGCACCTTCACGCAGCTAATTTTTTCGTGGTCTGTATCCGATATACCTCAGCTATCCGGATGCATGTCTGATTTTGATCGTTGGCCTGGCACCTTCACGCATCGGGCTCTCTCTGTCTGCTGGCCTCCGTGACTTGTTTCCTCTAAGTAGCCAATCCGCGGATTGTCCTTGAATCCGCTGTCTTTTTCCACTGCGTGAACTCTCCACGCCCAGCCTATGGCTCTTCCTCTGTCTCAGCGATCTTGCATTCACGGTGCTCTCTGCCTGGTATCTCCGTGATTTATTCCTCAGCCGATTTCATGGTTAATCCTGGGCTCGATTTGGATGTGCGTTTTTTGTTCACGACTATCTCTGTGATTTGGCTTGGGTGACCTCTGCGATTTGGTGATCTTTGGTGGCCATTGTGACTCCTCACCGTGATTCCTCACGGACTCTGCTTGATCTCTGCGATTTGTTTTTTTTCTGTGATCTTTGGTGGCCATCATGACTCCTCACCGTGATTCCTCACGGACTCTGCTTGATCTCTGCGATTTGTTTTTTTTCTGTGATCTTTGGTGGCCATCATGACTCCTCACCGTGATTCCTCACGGACTCTGCTTGATCTCTGCGATTTGTCTTTTGCATGGCCTTATCTCTCGACCTGTCTCTGTGTGAGAATGCTTACGACCTGGCACTGCAATTTTACCTGTGTGTGTTTTTATTACAAACTTACCTCACGATTTGTCCTTGTGGTCCATCTCAGCGTGAGTCCTTATGGGTTTTTCCACTGTGTGATTTATTACGGACTTATCTCCCGATCTGTCCCTGCAGTCTATCTCAACGTGAGTCCTTATGGGTATTACCTCTGTGTGCTGGGTTCCTTTCCCTGAGTATGGACTATGTATTTATCATCATGACTGTCAAGAGAGTTTTGATTGTGCTAAGTGACTGTGTGTCCTTAGCATGAATGTTTTGGGCATGTTTGAATTACTCTAGCCTGTACTTTTGATTGACATCTCTCTGTTGACTAAGAGCCTGAGGTCTGTTTATGTTTGCTTTATCCCTCTCTCTCAAGGTACGCATATGGTTACCCAGTTTGACTTGTCCCTTCGGTGACAAGATCAAACTCAGAAATATCTGAGTATAAAGTGGATCCAACGATGGTATGATTTGCTGATACTGTATCTATTGTTTTATGTACATGGTATTCGAAGTGAAACATCTCAACTTCAACGCAGTGAGCAGCAGAGCGTTAAAATTAACTCAATGACCAGCGGAGCGTTGAGTTGAAAGAGATGAAAATTATTTTCTTGCTTTATTATAGTTTAAATGTTATTAGCAGCACTATTCTGAATTTGAATTTACATGGTCATGCTCTTATGTTTATTATGTGTATTAAAACATCACTGCTTCTTAAAACTTAACATGGACTCAGAGCTTAGGATGTAGATAACTCTGTCTTGAGGGTAACAGAGTCTACATGATCCTAAAGGTAAGGGTTGCCATAAGGACTTAACCTGTTAGTTTGAAAATTCTCAGGTCTTGGTGAAGGAGTTATTTAGCCATCAAAGTGTTAAGATGGTAAAGAGATCTGATATTTACATATATGTTTGATTAGAACAATAACAGTCAACAAAGAAGTGTGGTTGTATCTATAGTACTGACAAGTGTTACCAGAAAATGGATTTATTATGTAACCCATGACAAGCCCACTTAATCATGATACCTAATAATTAATCATTGGGTTGTGCAAAAGAGTTTTTATGACTCATTGATGGAAGTGATTAAGTATTATTGAAGTTAGAGTCTATGATCATTTTTCATTATGTTTAAGAAGTGCATACTTAGGCTTAAAGGATAATGACATAGAATGCTTAACCATTGTTATTTTACTTCAATCAATGTAAAGCCTAGAGCTTAATCTCTTGTCTAGGATTATGATCTAAATTTGTATCAGTGCATGTATATTATGGGTTCACAATGTAAATTCTGCATAAGAGCAGATATAGAGAGGTCTTCCTATTCTACTCCATGTTGACTCTTGTATTGTCATATCACGTGACAGCTCTAAGATAGCTGCAGTGTATGTCTATGAATGACAATCTCATGGTAGTAAGTGAAATTGATAAAGGAGGAGGATGTGACAAGCAATGAATACTTACCAATTCTGTTTATGCTTAAAGTTATCTGCACAACTCAAGAGGGAGCTGGGTACTCATGTACAGAGGGAGCAAGAGGCTCCACAAATTGTAGGATTAAACTACCATGCATTTGTTATTGGAACATTGGTAAGTTTAGAGATCAAGAGGGAGCTAGAAGTGCTTCTCAATCCCTAGCAAAATGGGGTTGCAAAGAGAAGTTGTAATCTCTCATGAAGGAAGTCTTCAGAGAACTACTAGTCATATACACATGGAAGAGAGCCCAGTCCATGAGTCATCTCTATTAGATGAGCAGAGGGAGGAGATCTGAGAATCTTTAGTTGATCTCTTTGAGAGGTTCATAATACCTCAGATGAGCCACGTCGTTTATAAGGTGGATACCAAACATCACGGTTTGGAGGATGTCAAATGGCATGTGGAAAGTGTTTCTCAGCTGGAAGTCAATTACAACTTCCAAGTGGATCTATAAAAGATCAAGCTCCCAGAAAACCCTGTGCTCTATAACAGGTAGATACACATCAAGAGGAAAGTTAACCTTGTATGGAACAAGATGAAGTCTACACTTTTAAGTAGACAAACTTACTGATGCATTGACTAAGCCTATGCGTTTTGGAGACTAGCTTAGTATTGCTGAGAATGCCTCTCTTGCTGAAAGGGAGTGTTAAAGTTTGTGCAGCTGCGAGACACATTCTCATAGAGGATGGTACCCTAGTCAGTTGACTATGATAGAGTAAGACCCTAGAAGGTACCCTAGGGCCCCCAGCAGTCTCCTGGGGTTCTTGGTCTAGGACCAAGCAGGGTGATGCCATGGCAAAGCCCCTAGCATGTGGCTAGGGCCCCTATATGCCTCTAGGGTATTTTGGTTTGGAACCAGGGACACGATGTCCAAGTAGAGCCTGCAGGTAGGGGCAGAGATATATTCTGGTCTTGAACCAGGGACACGATGTCCAAGTAGGTTCTGCAGGTAGTTGATCAACTTTCAGTGTGAGACTGAAACTCAGCTTAGTACTGAGAACCATTCTGCGAGAGAATGGAGGACCCAGTCAGGGTCCAGGGATTGATCAACTTGATTCAGTGTGACACTGAAACTCAGCGTAAGGCTGAAAGCCATTCATTAAGAATGGAAGATAATGATGTCCCCTCTCCTAATCGGTTATTGCTAGGTTGCTTCTCAAGGGACTAGCCACCCCTTGACGATGTCCCTAGTGCCTAACCCTTAGGAGCAGTGTTAAGGACAAAATGATTGTACCATCCGTTTGGATCTTCCCCTTTATACAGTGATGACAAAAGTATATATAAAACATTGTACCTTAAGAGAGAAAAGTTCAAAGTCTTTGGTCCTTTTGATGAATGCTTGTCCACCTATTTGGTTCACCCTAAATATTATGGTTGTGTGGTTTGTGGTCCCCTTGTTGACTCTTGGTTCTTTACCTTACTTGGTTCTGACGCTCGTATTTGGGTGTACCTTTGATTATGATGACTTATGGATTTTATCCTAAGTACGTTTACCTAATGGTTGTACTAAAGGATCTTTGGGCCACTTATTGTTTATGATTTTTATTAATTAAATCTTTGGACCTTTTACCTTAACTTCTTGACCATTTTACTTTTGGTTATTTTATGTGGACCACTTTATTTTTATCCTAAGTTAATCTAAGTATTATATTTACTTTATGGTCTTATTAATAAAACCTTTATGGTTTTATTAATAAAGACTCTTGGTCCATGTAATTTATCTTATCACCCTTGACCTTTGATTTTATCCTAAGTTTTTTTATTAAAAAATCTTTGGACCTTTTATTTTAACCTTGTCCAAACCTTATAAATTAAAGTTTTGAGGAAGCATGAGTGCGTCTAATTTTACGTGGTCTGCACTCGAAATACCTCAGCTACCCGGATGCACATCTGAGTTTGATCGTTGGCCTGGCACCTTCACGCAGCTAATTTTTTCGTGGTCTCTATCCGATATACCTCAGCTACCCGGATGCATGTCTGATTTTGATCGTTGGCCTGGCACCTTCACGCATCGGGCTCTCTCTGTCTGCTGGCCTCCGTGACTTGTTTCCTCTACGTAGCCAATCCGCGGATCGTCCTTGAATCCGCTGTCTTTTTCCACTGCATGAACTCTCCACGCCCAGCCTACGGCTCTTCCTCTGTCTCAGCGATCTTGCATTCACGGTGCTCTATGCCTGGTATCTCCGTGATTTATTCCTCAGTCGATTTCATGGTTAATCCTGGGCTCGATTTGGATGTGCGTTTTTTGTTCACGACTGTCTCTGTGATTTGGCTTGGGTGACCTCTGCGATTTGGTGATCTTTGGTGGCCATTGTGACTCCTCACCGTGATTCCTCACGGACTCTGCTTGATCTCTGCGATTTGTTTTTTTTCTGTGATCTTTGGTGGCCATCATGACTCCTCACCGTGATTCCTCACGGACTTTGCTTGATCTCTGCGATTTGTCTTTTGCATGGCCTTATCTCTCGACTTGTCTCTGTGTGAGAATGCTTACGACCTGGCACTGCAATTTTACCTGTGTGTGTTTTTATTACAAACTTACCTCACGATTTGTCCGTGTGGTCCATCTCAGCGTGAGTCCTTATGGGTTTTTCCACTGTGTGATTTATTACGGACTTACCTCCCGATCTGTCCCTGCAGTCTATCTCAGCGTGAGTCCTTATGGGTATTACCTCTGTGTGCTGGGTTCCTTTCCCTGAGTATGGACTGTGTGTTTATCATCATGACTGTCAAGAGAGTTTTGATTGTGCTAAGTGACTGTGTGTCCTTAGCATGAATGTTTTGGGCATGTTTGAATTACTCTAGCCTGTACTTTTGATTGACATCTCTCTGTTGACTAAGAGCCTGAGGTCTGTTTATGTTTGCTTTATCCCTCTCTCTCAAGGTACGCATATGGTTACCCAGTTTGACTTGTCCCTTCGGTGACAAGATCAAACTCAGAAATATCTGAGTATAAAGTGGATCCAACGATGGTATGATTTGCTGATACTGTATCTATTGTTTTATGTACATGGTATTCGAAGTGAAACATCTCAACTTCAACGCAGTGACCAGCAGAGCGTTAAAATTAACGCAATGACCAGCGGAGTGTTGAGTTGAAAGAGATGAAAATTATTTTCTTGCTTTATTATAGTTTAAATGTTATTAGCAGCACTATTCTGAATTTGAATTTACATGGTCATGCTCTTATGTTTATTATGTGTATTAAAACATCACTGCTTCTTAAAACTTAACAGTTAACCCTATTGATGTTTGTGGAGCTTTTTGAAGAATTTTAGTCATCTCATTTACGAGATGAGTTACTAGTGCTTTTTGGGGTTTTTGTCCTTTAAAGGTTTCCCCAGTGAAAAACTCTTGTGTCCATTGCGTTGATGTGATGAATGTTACTTTACTGCACTTGTCATTTGTTTAAAGTTAATCTGCAAATTTTTAAGTATTCATGCTAATGCTAAAATTCAGCATGGTATCAGAGCTTAGCATGTGAAAACACAGTAAAGGGACACTGCTGTTGTTTTCCTAGACCTTGGGATAAGATTTGTAGACTTAACATTTGACTAAGTTGCAGAGATGGCTGTCAATGTTTTCAGACCAGAAGAGAAGCTCTATGGATCAACCAACTACAACTCCTGGAAGGCCAGGTTAGCAAGCATTCTAGAAGAGAATGACTTGGATGACATTGTTTTTAATGTCATTGAAGAGGCAACATCAAATGTTGGAAGGCTTGCTTACAAAAGGAAGCAAGGTATGGCTAGAAGGATCATCTATGATTCTGTTAAGAGACAATGATGCCCAACATCACAGCTCTGAAGACTGCTAAAGAATTCTTTGATGCCTTGGAAAACCTGTATGAGAAGAAGGCTCCTAGTCAAAAGAGAGTCTTGAAGAAGAGGCTTCGAACTTTGAAGCTGAACAAAGGATGAAAGTGTCTGTGCTTTCTTCACAAAGGTTGCACAGGTAAGAGATCAACTCATTGCTATTGATATTACTGTTGATGATGATGACCTTGTGCAAACAGTGGTTGATGGTCTCCCAAGCTCTTGGGAAACTTTCATGGCATCTGTCAGTGGACGAGAGAATCAACCAACGTTTGAAAGGCTTTGGCATGATTGCATAGAAGAAGAAGGGAGGACCTCTGACAAGGTAATCAAGGAAGACAGCCTTGCGCTTGCAGCAAAGACAAAGAAGTTTAAGAAGCCTTTCCCTCGGTAAAAGAAGGGAAAGAAACCTCAGGGTATGTTTTCTGACATGTCGAAAGTGGAATGTTATAGTTGCCACAAGTTTGGACATTTTGCTAAATACTGCAGGCAGAACAAGAAGAAACCCAAGCAAAGGTTTCAAGCATTTGTTGCAGAAGTAGAGGAAGAAGAAGATGAAGAACCAAGGAAGAAGAAGAAAACCAAGGGTAACAAAACTGAAGAACCTAGAAGAGAGTACTACTTGAATTCTGCTCTAACTCGTTCTTTCTCAGATTGTTCCAATTCTTGGTTTGTGGACAGTGGTGCCTCCAGGCACATGACAGGTAACTGTGGAGCTCTCACAAATTACAGAAAGAAGAAGTTCACCACACAGGTGGAACTTGGAGATGACTCCACTTACAAGATTGAAGGAGTTGGCTCAACTTCACTTCAACTTGACTCAGGTACGATTCTTCATATTGATGATATTCTTTATGTTCCTGGTTTAAAGAAGAATCTTTTATCTATTGCTGGTTTAGAAGACAAGGGTTACATAGTCCTCTTCATGGACAAGAAGGTCTTTTTATGAGCAAAAGACACAGATCTAAACTCAACAGTACAAATTGGGGTTAGAGAGGGAGGCCTCTACAAGGCTTCCAAAGATTCCACTCATGCTTTAGTACATCACACAGTTGACCCATGTGAACTTTGGCATAGAAGTATGGACACCTTCACTACACAACTCTCCCAGGATTGCAGAAGATGGTTACAAGTATGCCAGAAGTTTCTCCAAAACATGAAGGAATCTGCAAAGGATGTGCTCTAGGTAAGAACACTAAGAAATCCTTTCCTCGAAGCAAAAGTAGATCTAAAGGAATTTTGGATTTGATTCATTCTGACATTTGTGGGCCTAGGTCCTCACCCTCCTTGAGTGGGTGTTTATATTATGTCTTGTTTATTGATGATTACTCTCGAAAGTCATGGATTTACTTCCTCAAGGCCAAGAGTGAAACCTTTGACAAGTTCAAAGAGTTCAGGACATTGATTGAAAATCAGACTGGCAGACACATTCGTATCTTGAGATCAGATAACGGAGGTGAGTATGAATCTAATGAGTTTGATGATTTTTGTCGAGAAGCAAGAATCAAGAAAGAGCTGACTATGCCTTACAACCCTCAGCAGAATGGGGTTGCAGAAAGGAAGAATAAAACGATCTGTGAAGCTGCGAAAGCTATGATCATCGATCTAGATCTTCCTTTATCCTTGTGGGCTGAAGCTACAGGTACTGCTGTGTATATTCAGAACAAAAACCCTCATGCTATCTTGGGGGACAAGACTCCAGAAGAAGTCTTCACCAAGAAGAATCCTGCAGTTGACCACATGAGGATTTTTGGCACTCCCGTGTACGTCCATGTGCCAAAAGAAAAGAGGGCTAAGTTGGAGCCCTCTAGTAAGAAAGGTATATTTGTTGGGTACAGTGATTGCTCGAAGGATTATCAAGTATATATACAGGGACAAAGGCACATTGAGGTCAGCAGAGATGTGATCTTTCATGAGGAAGCTGTGTTTCGTAAAACACTAGAACTTTCACCAGAAGATGCAGTTGCTCCACTTGAGTTTCTAGATTCAGAAATTCAGAGGGAGGAAGAGGAATTTGAAGATCAAATTTCAGATGTACCTGAGAACACTGAAAGTCCACTAGAAGAACTACTTGAAGTTCCTCCTTCCAAAAGGAGACCTGCTTTGTACTGAGAGACGGTGCAAGACCAAGCACTTTATCTTTTTCTCTCTCTCAAGGTACATTGTTTCATATTTTTTTATCATTAATGTACAAGGGGAAGATCCAAACTAGATGATGTCATCCTTTGGTCCTTAATGTTGCTCCTAAGGGTTAGGTGCTAGTGACATCATCAAGGGGTGGCTAGTCCCTTGAGAAACAACCTAGCAATAATCGATTAGGAGAGAGAACATCACACATCATCATCTTGGTCTACTTGACCAAGATTCACTTGGTTAACTAACCAGGAGTGCTCTTGTAGGAACTGCTTGGTCCCAAACCAAGAATCTGCCTGGTCCCAGATCAGGAAGTCTCTGTCTGAACCTACAGAATCTGCTTGGACATCGTGTCCAAGAAACAGTCTGGTCCCAGACTAGAATACCCTAGAGACATATAGGGGCCCTAATCATATGTTAGGGACTTTGCCATGGCATTAACCTGCTTGGTCCTAGACCAAGAACCCCAGGAGACTACTGGGGGCCCTAGGGTACTTTCTAGGGTCTTACTCTGCCCTAGTTAACTTACTAGGGTACCATCCTCCCTGAGAATGGGTCTCGCAGCTGCACTAACTTTAACACTCCCTCTCAGCAAGAGGGGCATTCTCAGCACATCGATAACATACTGCACCATTACATGGTGATAACCCATCTCGATGTGTTCCAACCTGTCATCAAATACAGGATTTTCTGAGAGCTTCAAACAACTCTCCATCTCAACATGAAGCATGATCTCATATATCCACTTGGAAGTTATAACTGACTTCCTCTGATAGCTAAGAATCACTTTCCACGTATCATCTTTCCAAACGTGTTGTTTGGTTGACTCCCCATAATGAGATTAGACTGAATTAGTGACATGGCTCTCATCGGAGCAAGCTTGAAGCTTTTCAATGAGATCAAATGAAGGTTTGTTGGCCTTCTCCCTCTGCTTCTCTAAACGAGAAGTCTTGTAGACTTCCATCTCTTACTCAATGTAGGATTGATGTAACATCACATCTATACTTCCTTTTCTGCAACTCCACTCAGTTGGGGACTGAAGAGCACAGTTGGCTCCCTCTTGATCTCTAAAACTTGACCCGGGTATAGAGCTTTAACAACATATCCTGAGACCTTATAGAGTTCACCTTCACAAACTCCAATCATGATGGTTGAGCTTATACTTCTACCTTTAGGCCATATCAAAGTCTTTCCTTCTGAGAAGGTTATAGAGAACCCCTTGTCTTCTAAAACTGTTGTCGAAATAACATTCTTCTTTAAAATAGTAACATATAAAATTTCCCCAATATTAATCAGCATACTTGAATCAAGTTGTAAGACAGTTGAACCAACTCCTTTAATGTCATAGGTACTTCCATTTCCAAGTTCCACTTTCCTATGGACCTTCTTGGCCTCAAAGACTGCAAGGGCCTTCTTGAATCCAGTCATATGTCTGGTGGCTCCACTATCTATCCACCAGGAATTTGATAGGTTGGGGATGGTACTTGTGAGTGCTGAAGCCAAGAAATATTCTTTTTCTTGATCTGGGTCCATGGTGTCACCCCTTGATTTCTTTGGCTGAGGTTGTTCTTTTTTTTTTCAGTAGCTGAGGCATGATGTTTCTTCTATGCCAATTCTAGTTAAGTGGTTTCTTACAATCCATTGGATAATGACCAATCTTACCACATATATAACATCTAACCTTAGATTTATGAAAGTACTTACCTTGTGGTTCCTTACCATTATCTTTGTGCAGGGGAATATTCTTTCCTTTCATTGCTTCGGCAGCTGGTGCATGGTCCTTTTCAGGTGGAGGCCCAGATGTACTCTGGATCCTTCCTTCTTCTTTTAAACAATCATGCCACAACCTTTCGAAGTTTGGATGAACCTCTCTTCCATTTACTGAGGCCAGGAATGGCTTCCAAGATTCAGGAAGACCATCAAATACTGTCTGCACGAGATCATCATCTTCTACTTTATCTCCAATGGCCATGACTTGATCTTTTATTTGAGAGATCTTGGAGAAGAAGGTAGCACCTGTTTCATCCTTTTCCATCTTTAGTGAATGAAGTTGCTTCTTCAAAGCCCTTCTCTGAGTAGGGGCTTTCTTTTCATAGAGATCGGCTAGAGCATCAAAGCATTCTTAGCTGTCCTTAAGAGAGCTATTATGGGCATCAAGTTATCTCTAATTGAGTCAAAGATTAATCTCTCTTTGCTTTGGCTTGGTTTTTCTTGAGCTGTAGTGGGTTCTTCAATAACTCTAGTGACCAAGTCATCTAGATTGCTCTCTTCTAGGATATTTAGAACCCTAGCCTTCCATGCATTCAAATTTGAGGCTCCCTCAAGCCTATCTTCTGATTTTGCTGAAGGAGTAGTTATCTTCAACCTTACTTGTCAACTTGAAGAGTATGTCAACTAAGTTTCTGTAATCAAGTTGAGTAAGGTATAAACCTTACCTTAGGATCTATGTAGTTTCTGTTAGCTGCAAGACAGAATTAGCTACAGCCTAAGCTTTGGTACCATGTTAAAGTTTAGGGTTAGGTTAGAATTTTATCATCAAAATATACTTTAATGCATAAACAAAATTATGAAAGAAGTTTAGATTCAGAATAATACTGCACCAATAAATTTACACTGCAATAAATTAAACATAGTTTTCATCTCTTTCAACTTTAACCCTCTACTGGTCACTGTGTTAAAGTTGGTCCTTGAGATGATTTACCAAATGCCATTTACAATAACAATATTATAATTGAAAAAATAATGTACAACAGTAAAGAACTGTAACAATACTAATCTAGAATTATTTGAATCAACCTTATACTTAGATACCTTTAAGTTTTGATCTTGTCACCGAAGGGATAAGTCACCTAGATGAACAAATGACGTACCTTGAGAGAAAGCTTAAGAGGATTAAAACAATAAGGATATAGACCTCGGATTCTTAGTCAACAGGAAGAGAAACTTCAATTAATTACTCAGGCTTTAGCAGCACACTAGCAGAGAGACAGTCATGCTCAATATAGTCACACTAGTAGAGAAGATAGAGTCATGCTAACACATAATCAAACTTAGCAGAGACTCACAGTCACACTGAGCAAAAGGGACACAGTCACACTGACAAGAGACACACAATCACATTGGGTAAGAGACACAATCACATTGGTGCAAGAGAACATAGTCACGCTGGTGATACACATTCATGCTGCACAAGGAGAGACATGGTCACACTGGTGTGAGAAAACATAGTCACGTTGGTGAAAGAGACACAATCATAGGTGCAGGAGAACACAGTCACGCTGGTAAGAGAGAGCAGTCACACTAGTGATACACAATCATAGTCACGCTGGTGCAGGAGAACACAGTCACGCTGGTGAAAGAGAACATAGTCACACTGGTGATTCACAGTCATGTTGCACAAGTAGAGACACATGGTCACGCTATTGCAAGAGAACATAGTGACGCTGGTGATACACAGTCACGTTGGGTGGAGAAAGACACGGTCACGCTGGGCAAGAAAGCACAGTAACGCTGAGTGGAGAACATAGTCATGCTGAGCGAAGAGAGACACAGTCATGCTGGGAAAGAAAGCATAGTCACGCTGAGCAGAGAATAGTCATGCTAGCCGAGGAGAGACACGATCATGTTGGAAGAAGGGGTCGCAGTTAGCAACAACCAAACCTAGGTAAATGAGATACGTCTTATTGGATAATCACATTGAAGGATAACACTTGCTTTTATAAGGGGCTTAGCTTTTAGGGTGCTAACCAATAAGACATAAAATACAATTAGGTTAACTTAGAAAAGGTACCAAAGGTCCTAAAGGTCTTGTAAAATAAAACCATAAAATAAAGTGGTCCAATGGTCTTATATGACAAAACCATAAGATAAAATTTGGCTTAGGATAGTATACCAATGGTCCAAAAAATAAAAACCATAAAGTAAAAGTCATCATACCAAAGGTACACTCAATAAGAGTGCTAGGAACAAGTAAGATAAAGAACCATAAGTCAACCAAAGGAGGTCACAATAAGAAGGTAAGACAATACTTATACCCACAAGATCAAGGTGTATCATAAAGGTGGACAAACAACTCCTTTTACTTATAGGACCAACAAGACCAAGGACTTTAATCTTTTTCTCTCAAGGTAAGTTGTAGGAAACTCCATCCGGAAGGCCGTATCGGTACCAGAAACTTGCTGAAACGTGGGTACTGGTACAAAACGTCGTGGAAATGGCAGTAGTCATCTTGTACAACGTTTCACAATTTGGAAACGTCGTACGGTATGGTCGACGACGTTTCGACAGTTGTTTTGCTGTACAACACGTTTCCAGTTTGTGTTTTGACTCGTGGGCCTTTGAAATACAACTGTTTTTTTTAAATTAATTTTTAATTAACCTAATTGCGTTCTAGAAGCAACTAAAACCCTAAACTAAAGCCTTTATAACCCAGCTGCTCTAATAAACTAATAAGCAACTTGGAGCTCTCTCTTGTTGCTCTTGATATTAATGTTGGTAGTGGCGATGCAAGCGAAAGTGGAATTGGCTCTTCTTCAAATTCGTACTCTAGTCTTGTAGAAGAAGCATCTTGTTCTATTTTTGACGACGATGATGAGGATTATATGTAATTGATTATGTCTTTGCATTATGTTTTATTTCATTTCCAACACATATAATCTCTTGTATAAAGGCTAGTTTTGGATGTAAAGCCTCATTTGATAAAGGCCGAGTTAATAAAGATGTGCTTTTCATTCTAAATTATTGTCTATTTAAACAATGAGGTATTTTGAAATTATATATATATATATATATATATATATATATCTTCCATAAGGAAAATATCCATCATCTAAATAAAGAGTGATCATGAACTGTCCACGTGAGACTTACATTACGACATTCAAATGTTACAAAATGTATCAATTTCAATCCCATCGCTTCATGCATTCACAGTTTCTTTCTGCCCTCGCAGCTTGCCGATCTCATTCTTTCTCAAAACAAGTTCATTTTTTCTCTTTGGTACAAGGTTTCCAGAATTTATACAAATGAAAGACTGATTTGTCCTTAGTTGTGTTATTCTGTTCTGCCTAGAAAGGTTGCATCCTTGTAAAATGTTCTTATATCAAGGTAAAATATTTCCTTACCTGTCCATCTCTATGTTCCTCTACTTCAATAACCCCTGGATGTAATGCCAAAGCCATCTTGGATAATAGATCTGCTTCTCCATTAATTTCTTTGTAGATACGAGTGAAGGAGACAGATTCAAAAGAAGTCATTACATGTAGAATTTATGTTAAGATATGTTGCAGCTGGGGGGATTTTATCTGAGACTTTCCATTAGCCCAATCTATCACCATTTTGGAATCTCCGTACACCTGCATCCTTTGCATGTTCTCCTTTTTAGCGATCTTCAGAACTGCCCAAAGGGCTATTAACTCTGCCTTGTTATTGGTAGCCCTCCCTGGTGCAAATTTGATACATATCTTGGAGATATCCGACATGTATATCACTCCTCCTGCGCCTCCTAGTTGAGGTGATCCTTGACTGGCTCCATCAAAGAATGCCCAGGGCTCGCTCTTGTTAATGTCTGGAGCATCGATTACTAGTTGCTTCCTTGTATTTTCATCTTTTTTATGTTCTTGAACTTTTAATATAGCAGAAAGAATGTCTGTTGGGATCCTTTTGTTTTGGAAAATTACTTGATTTTGAGCTTCCCAAATAGTGTATACAAAGAGTGAAAGTAATGCATCGAACTGACTTACCCCATCTGCTTGCCACCACTTTTGGGTTCTCTGTTCCAGCGTTGCATCCTTTTGCGCTATCCTGGTTTTAGCAGGGTTCTCGATGACTTGGTCCCAGAATTCTCCTGCATAAGGGCATGAGCTGAATAAGTGAGAAGACTGTTCGTCGTCCTCATTGCATAAAACGCACATACTTGGGCCATGAAAACCTCTTTTCTTTAAATTTTCCAAGGTTAGAAGTTTGTCATTTAAAGCTAACTAGAGAGTCAATATTATTTTCAAAGGACTATGTATTTTCCATATAATGGTCCACCACCATTTCTTTTCTCCTTGAAAGGTTTCTTGTCTGATTGCTTCATAACCAAGTTTGGCCGAGTAATCCCTGTCTACTCCGTTTTTTGTCTAGATCAATTTATCTTGCTTCCCAGCTTCCAAATGCACAAAATTGAAAACCAGTTTGTTTACAAATCTATTCCATTCCCCTGCTAAGTTTCTTGATAAAGCTAATTCTTGAGATGATTTCCATCCATTTCTCCCTCTTTGTTGCGGTTGTTGTGCTTGGGCGTCCGCTAGCACATATATCTTCTGTGCTTGCAACTTTTCTTTCAATTCCGCTATAAGTCGAAAATATTCTCTTGCTCCTATCCACGGATCCACACCTATTCTTATCTTTCTTCCATCTTTGATCGTCCATGCTGTCCAGTTACTTATCAAGGGGAAGGCCAACACAAGTGCTTTCCATCCTACTGACCCGTTTTTGTAGGATTTGGGTGAGTTCCGAAACCATTTGTCAATTGGGGAGTTATTGCAGTATTTGGATCGTGTTGTCCACCTATATCGACTAGGTGGCAACGTCATGCACATTGCAGATGTACATACTGTACAATTTGCACCATGGAAAAATCCTAGGGATTTTTCACTCAGTAGGGCAATTCTGCCCCTTTTGTACACGAAATGTCCACTCCCCTGCGCGGGATAATTAATGTAACTTTATATGTCAGCATGGGTCATTCCTCTAAAGGATGTCACCATGGACTTTATTATCAGGGAAGTCCTCTTCACCGAGTGTTTTTTTCCTCTTCCAGTTAATTTTGTTAGTTAACAATTTTAATTGGTTGGGTTTTTCACTCACCAATCCTCCAAAGTGTTGAATTGGCGTTCTGATAATCAAGCCCATGAGGTGGCTAAGGTTTCAAGTTGTTGTCCATGACCATGCTAGCCATATCTTGTAGTCTTGCAGAATTTCGTTATGATTTTAATTTTAATTTTTTTTATTTTTTTTCTAATTAATTAACTTTACCATTTGGTGGTTAATTAATTAAGTTTTAATGTAATAATGTAATCTCTTGAACCTTGGCATTTTGTAATAGGGGCTATGAATGCAAATGCAAATGCTATGACACCCCCTAAGCCATTTGTTCAAGTCCCATGTCATTCTGACAAGGGGTTAGCAAGTTAGACCAATTTTGGTTAAGACGAGGTATTTTTTCCTAGGAAATTAATTTAATTTCCTAGGGTGAAAAATTAAATTATTTGATTTTGAAAGAAAAAATCAAATAAGGCCATGGTAATTAAGTTTGGGAGGTGGCTAAGCATAGTCAGAATTTGATTTAAATAACCCCCCCATGGTCAAAATAAAATTTCGAAGATCTCCTAAGTGGGGCGCCCCTCTTGTCTTAATAAAAGATAAAAAATAAAAGATTAAAAAATACAAAAATAAAAATAAAAGATTAAAAAATAAAAGATAAAAAATCAAAAATCAAAAAATAAAAATTTGAGTCAAAGGAGGCCCCACTTGAGTCATGGAAACCCTAGATCTAAGGGTTGAGCTTCATTGTGACATGGATCTATCTTTTGATCATTGATTTGAAGAGGTGCCCTTGCTTATGATTGGTGAATGGCTTGCAAAGTCAAGAAACCTAGATCCAAGGGTGGAGGAGAGTTAGAGTTTAGATCTATGTTTTGGACTCTTGATTTGGGAGTGGGTTTTGGATCTTTTCAACTATAAAAGAGAGGCCCCACCTCTCATTTTCTCAGGATCATTCTTTGGAGCATGGTTATGTTGCCAAAATACTCTCTTCTCCCTCTTTTCTCTATTCTTCTCTCTCAAGTTTTCTTTGGCTATTGTAATGTTGTTGCCCTATTGGAGTTTATAATACATCAATCTTTGGAGGATACATTTGTTAGTGCATCCATTTTGTCGCTTGAAGAGTGAGATAACCGTTTATGGTTGGTTATTGTTGCATTAGTTATCATAGAATCTCTCCACAAAGTTTTTTGTGGAGAGACTTGTAGGTATAAGTTTTTCTATTTGCACTTGTGATTAATATTGTAATATTTTGCAAAGTTTTTTGCATGATTTATGGTATTCTCATCTCTATGTGTGAGTTTTGCAGCTTTAGCTAAACTCTTTGCAGGGATCTAAGCTTGGAAAATTTCTACCTCCAAGGCCCTAATCTCTAATCTTGTTTTCTGTTTTAGGAATTTGAATTTGTGTTATTGTTTAGTAGCAAAATCTAGTTTTCTTTAATCGATTCATGTTATATTTTTATTATATATTTCAGATCTGATTTCTTACTGTGTTTTAGGTGGATGGAAATGCAATTTTCAGCCCTCTAATATTCAATTTTCTGATATTTTAAAACCCATATTTTTACTATAAAATTATTGTATTTTTATACGAACATTTTCTAACTTCCTTTTGAGTTTCGTGTCATTTTTTAGCAAACTTTGTTTGCTCGTTTTTAGTAGGTTTTACAGTTTACAAAGGGAGGTTCTGCCCAAATTGGCCTACAAATACCTCAACCTTCAACCGGTTCCAAAAGTGGTTCAAACCCTCACCTTTTTCTCTTTTTTTTTTTTTTTTCTGATATTTGTAAAACCTCAAAGAGAAGTTCTCTTGGGGTATTCTCCAAAAGTTTATAAAACATTTGTAATCTATATGTAAATAGATTAGGAAGTAGAGTAGAAAGTAGACCACTAGTTGTTGATTTTCCATTTTAAATAGATCTAGATTTTCAGGTTTACCCATCTTCTCCTTTAGGGAGATTGTTGTGTGGTTAGCATACTTGGTTTAGGTTAGTTTATTTTTGAGCATTTTTTTTTCAAGCAAGCATCTAGATTGGTTTTGCTTTCTGTTTTATAGTTTAGTTGCTCCAAGTACCTCAAGATATCGACACCGTGCCCTGTGGCACAAAGCTCGGTTTGTGGCTTGTGGGTTATTTTATTTCTGTAATTTACTTCCTGTCATTTCATTTTGCAAAAAGTAATATACAACCTAACATCGGTCTGTGTATCCTCTGCCCTTCGTTATCTCCCTTTAGGGAACTCGAATCAAGGGTATGAAAAGCGGAGGGGTTTAGGGGCTCTAGTTTAATAGGCATCCATCTTACTATTTTCCCGGTTGATTAAAAACAGTGACCTCGGAAGCTAGTTGGAGTAGAAGACCGTGGGGGTCTCTAGGCGTTCTATGTCCTCCTTATTGAGCACCGGGGCTTTGGGGTTTGACTTGGGAGCTACAGGTGGACTTGTTTCCATTGTTTTGAGGGCACCAACACTCCCTCTTTGACTTGAGAGATACTAGATTGAGATAGTCACACCACTGTATCTAAAATTTAATCCAAGACTTCAACTTTAATAAAATTTACCTAAAAAGAACCAAGAGACATTGCAAAACGTCTTACCCACATTTCTGTTTCTGTATTTGCTTCAAAGTCCTTGCTTTTCAAGACTTTCATTTTACAAGTACATCTTGCAAGCATCTCAATTTCATTTCAGTACCTTGCACTTTCAAGTATAATATCTTTAAAGTACTGTGGCACGCATGAGTAAAACATTTGTTTAATCTTGTAACTTGAAAGCAATCTGTTGTTTGATCTTTGGCATAATAACTTGTTCATCCGGTGTATACCTTGTTTCCTTTCAGATATCATTGTATATTTGTTCAACCATTCTTTAGAACTTGTTCATATTGGGTAATTCATTTACATTGTTTATATTGTTAATATTGTAGATCTTGCTTAGCTTAGACAATTGTGGATAATTATTCTCAATTCTTTGGTAAGTTTGTAACTTGTAATCTTTTGACTCCATTTAATCTAGGCACTGATCTTGTAACTTTGTAACCTTAATCAAATAAAATCCCTTTAACTAAATTGTTAATAAACCTTCCTGTAGGGACTACCCCCCTTGGCTCTGTTGGGATTTGGCCTAAACGGAGGAGTTGGTAGATTGTGGTGACAGTGGTCCCCAGCTCTAACTTTCCCCCAATGACACACAAAGCGGTTTGGAGACTTCCCCGTGTCATAAAGTGTGTATTATGTAGCAACAAATCACTTATCCCTTCCCCACAACAAATCTGGACTTTGAGCCAGCCTCCACAGTGTTTTGGATGCTAATGCTCTACAAAATAGTTCTGGGTTTTTTATGTCCTAGCCACCATGTTTTTTAGGGAGAGTTAAGGATGTTCCTCTGACTAGTGGAATACCTTCCTTCTGTTTGCTGGCCGTCCACAGAAAGGAGAAGCACTATTTTCTTATTTTTTTCAGAATTCCTTTGGGTATGTAAGCAATTGATGCCCAATATACTAGGATACTTTGTAATACTACTTTCAATAGAACCAACCTGCCTCTTAAAAAAAATCTATTAGTCCATAGTGAGACTTGAGTTTCTATTTTCCTATAAAGCCATATCCAATCATCAAAGGAGTAGCAATTTGGCTTTAGAAGGAAGCCTAGATATTTCACACCTTTTGAAAGAGTAGCTGTAATGTTCCGTTTTTTTTATAAAAAGGGAATAACTGAGGACTAATAGCACTAAGAGCAGAAGGTACATCAATTCAGTATTATTAAGTCATCAGTGTAGAAGGAGAGCCATCAGAGTTCATATCCTAAAAGCATGCGGAGCATGCAGGCCTTGTTTAGTCAGTCTTAAAGTCAACATCAAATTAGAATTGCATGCATGCAAAAGTGAAGCATAAACCCTAAAAGTGACATGCAAACCCTAAAAGCATATGAAGATCTATTTAAGAAGGGATATGGAACTAAAGGAACTATCTATTGTTATTGTTGATTGATTTTGGAGTTTCGAGCAGCAGCACGGCGTGCAGCTGCGGCAGTTGGGGTTGGAGACGGTGTCATTAGCTAGCGAGGGTTCGACAGTGAGATATCTGCCCTAGTCTCTTATTGGGATAGATCATCCAGGTTTATTTATTGTATCCATCATATACTACAGTATTCGGAGATCCAAGACATTCCGAAGGGTTATTAGTAGATCCACGTTTTGCAGCGGGAAGTAGTAGGGAAGACACAAAAGGATTCGTTGGGACCACAAAACCCAGTCTTTCCTCCGCATGTCAGCTTCCTTTTTCTCAGCAGGCCTATCCTACGGTATGCAGTGGTTATCAGCCATCAGTTTGCTCACCTAGAGCAGCTATCAGCCAAATAGATCAGTTGGGGGCGTGAGCAATAGAACTGCTAATCAATTCGCTAGGGCACTTAGAGGCAGCCAAACCTCTGCATGTGCCAAGCCATCTCTCTGGAATCAGCAGATGGACAAGCTCAGAAAGTTTCAGCCCGAACGGACCTCTCCTACAAAAACGTCACTTTTAGTTTGGAGGGTTTTTACGGTACTACAGGGCGTTAACATCGGAGGAAAAGAGCATTATTAGACCATCCATCCGGATCCTTATGCATGCAATTGTCTCTGGAGTCATTATTAGCCAGAATATCAGTGGTAAGTGTTAATTTCTCTCTACAAAACCCTAACCCTAATTCAACTATATTTTAGGGCACTTTTGCATGACGAGTTTGCATGCACAGTTATTTTGCAAATTTGTGTGAGATTGAGTGTGTGAGTCAGCACTATCATAGAACATTAGAGAATATCAATATTTGGGATATTACAGTTGTATCAGAGCATGTTCCTTGCCAGCTGTGGACATGCAAAATTGTAAATGAATTTAGAAGATCCATACAACATTACTTACTGGAGACAGAGGTTTAGAAATAGTGATAGAGGAGAAGAGGAATTAGAGGACATAGAGTTGGGGGATAGAGAGTATTAGTTTGGAAAGGGCAAAGAAACAATGGCCGATGATGATAAACCAACTTTCAATAGTCTCATGTCAGCCATAAAAGAGCTCACTACTGGGCAAAAATAAATGATGAGTACCTTCAGGCAAATGATAGAGAAAAATGGGTCCACCCCACATAGTCCCTTCTTTCCCAATAGTGATAGGGTATCCACCAGTAGTAGTGGGGAGCACTTACATACCAACATGCAGAGCCATCCTCATATATACAACAAGCCTTCCCGACCTACCATGCTTCAATTCTTAGATAGTCCAGCTGCAGTGCCTCTAGTCCAAGTAGAACCAAAAGAATCCATGAGTGCCTATCTGAGAGAGTATAGAGCTTTAGGAGATGACTTCCATTCAACCATGACCTTCACTGACTTCTGCGACTTTAAAAGTAAGAACAAACCCAAAGCTTACAATAGGCCCACCACCCTAGCAGATGCCATCAGCCGGACTAGAGATTTGCAGAGGTTAGCAGTATTTCAACACTTGCCTCGATATCAGGAGAATCTAGCCTTGGGTGATGAGGTATGTGCAGCATTGTCCTTTCAAGATTATTACACCATCAAGTTCGAGAGCCAGCCCAAGGATTTGGATGATGATCTCCTTAAAGTCATAGTTGGGGGAGTGAAGAAAGATGAGCTTGAAGTATAGGTTGTTGGTGAGCTTGATTTGGAGTTAACAGTACATGATGAGGATGTGCATGAGGAGATAACATTAGAGCCATCCTGTGAGTCTAGCGACACCAGCACATTCACTAGTCAGATTGTGGTCAAGCCGTATGATGAGTTGGAGTTGGTATACTCTTCATCACCTACATCAGGAGTCTAGACAGTTATGACATACAAAATACATGTGGTGTAAGGCAATGAGCACAACAGTCGAGACAGTGGGCAGTCACACATGGAGGTTAGAGAGAGTTTATACATGCATGAGATAGAGCTTCCACATGATAGCCACCAAAAGAAGATTGAACGTGTTAAAGAAAGCATTCTAGCAATGAAAGAGAGGACCAAGATACTTCGAGACACCATAGTACAATGAGATGTTGAGCTTACAGTTCTTCGAGTTGTGTGTAGCAAGTTAGTGGTCAGGATTTCTAGTATTGAAGAGCAGTTGGATTCCTTGATGGGGCAGCAGAAGAAACATACTATTGCATTTCAAAGCAGTCCTCTTCAAGAGTACATAGACAAGGCTTGCAGTAGCTTGAGTCCACATTTGCATAACAGCGGATGGTATTTACAGGTTGGCTAGGATCGAGAAATTGAGCAGCAGTATATGAGCATTCTAGTTGAAACTAGAACGGAAGAATGTCAGCTTGGTAGGATTATTCCTTGTGATGGTGCTTATGGACAAGGTCCTTTTTGGGGATTGGATTGGAGAGAGATTAAGGGTTGGTGTCCTATTGAGTGGGCGATTCTTAGGAAGACATTCCTAGCCAAGTGTACAATCCCACAAGAGCCTTGGGATATTTGGGATGAAAGATGCACAAGTTTGCATTGGGATCCAGGTGGGAGACCTTATGAGGGATGGATACAATGTTTACTGATGGGGTTACTTGGGAGTCTTTAGGATGCTCCTTGTGTTGATACTACGCAGGGTAGCGGTGGATGCATTTTGACCTCTGCAATTCTCATATTGATTTGGGACCCTGGGATTACAGTGACTGGTAGTTTGGTGATTGCTAGAGGATGCTTTCAGGAGGTCTATTGTGATGGTACCTCGTTTATAGCCTGGTTAGTTACTCTACTTATAGGAGGCTTCCATGGGATATCTTGTGATGGTACTGTGTAGTGCAGTGCTATCTTGTGATGGTACTGTGTAGTGCAATGCTTTGAGTAGAGGGTGCTACAAATCTCCTAGGATAATTTGGGACCCTGGGATCATCCTTGGATTCGGTTGGTTCAGTTTGATTGATTGTGGAGTTGAGTTGGCATTGCTTGAGGACAAGCAATCTTTGGCAAGGGAGGACTGTAATGTTCCATTTTTTTATAAAAAGGGAATAATTGAGGACTGATAGCACTAGGAGCAGAAGGTACATCAATTCAGTATTACTAAGTCATCAGTGTAGAAGGAGGGCCATCGGAGTTCATATCCTAAAAGCATGCGGAGCATGCAGGCCTTGTTTAGTCAGTCTTAAAGTCAACATCAAATTAGAATTGCATGCATGCAAAAGTGAAGCATAAACCCTAAAAGTGACATGCAAACCCTAAAAGCATATGAAGATCTACTTAAGAAGGGTTATGGGACTAAAGGAACTATCTATTGTTATTGTTGATTGATTTTGGAGTTTCGAGCAGCAGCACTGCGTGCAGCCGCAACAGTTGGGGTTGGAGACGGTGTCGCCAGCTAGCGAGGGTTCGGCAGTGAGATATTTGCCCTAATCTCTTAGTGGGATAGATCATATAGGTTTATCCATTGCATCCATCATATACTATAGTATTCGGAGATCCAGCACATTCCGAAGGGTTATTAGCAGATCCACGTTTTGTAGCCGGAAGTAGCAGGGAAAACACAGAAGGATTTGCTGGGACCACAAAACCCAGTCTTTCCTCCGCATGTCAGCTTCCTCTTTCTCAGTAGGCCTATCCTATGGTATGCAGTGATTATCAGCCATCAGTTTGCTCACTTGGAGCAGCTATCAGCCAAACAGATCAGTTGGGCGCGTGAGCAGCAGAACTGCTAATCAATTCGCTAGGGCACTTAGAGGCAGCCAAACCTCTGCATGTGCCAGGCCATCTCTCTGGCATCAGCAGACGAACAAGCTCCGAAAGTTTCAGCCCGAACGAACCTCTCCTACAAAAACGTCACCTTCATTTTGGAGGGTTTTTACAGTACTACGGGGCGGTAACACTGGAGGAAAAGAGCATTATTAGACCACCCATCTGGATCCTTATACATGCAATTGTCTCTGGAGTCATTATTAGCCAGAATATCAGTGGTAAATGTTAATTTCTCTCTGCAAAACCTTAACCCTAATTCAACTATATTTTAGGGCATTTTTGCATGGCGAGTTTGCATGCACAGTTATTTTACAAATTTGTATGAGATTGAGTGTGTGAGTCAGCACTATCATAGAACATTAGAGAATATCAGCATTTGGGATATTACAGTAGCTATGGGAAATGGTAGTCTAAAGTCTATTAATGATTTGAAAGCTGTCATATTTACTTTAGTACCTTTGCCAAAAATGAGTATATCATCAACGAAGAGAGTATGCGTTACTTCCCCCGTACTTGAAACTTTCACCCCTTAAATTCTTTTGCAATACTTTGCATGATGGATTAGCTTGCTCAAAGCATTTGTTATTAAAAGAAAAAGGAAGTGGGATAAAGGGCATCCTTGTCGAATTCCTCATGAAGGTCTAAAAAAAGAGGCAAGAGATCCATTTATCAATACTACGTATGAGGTGGACTGAACACATGCCATTATCCAATCAACCACCTCTAATGACATTCCGTTTTGAATTAAAATTAACCTTTAAAAAACCCTCAACAAAACCTTTTGAAAGTGGAGGCTTCAATAACTTTTAAAATATTTGATCAAAACAATACTTATATATTTTTCGCGAATCCATGATAAATAATTTGGAGGTGACAAAAAGGGCGTTACTTGAATGGGTGGAACCAAAGTGGAGGTTGAAAACTAATGATATTTTCTTGGTACAAGGAGATGAGATTGCCAATTTCTTTCATACCCATTTAGAGCATAGGAAGCATATAAAAACCGTAAGAAGGTCCAACTTACTGTGTGTTGTCCGCTGATTGCACACCAGCAACAGAAATCTAATGAAAGCTATCTCCTCACTTGAGAAAGTGGAAGAGGTGTGACCTTGGGGGCAAGCACAGAGCTAGGTACTGTCACCTACTCCTAGCTCCTCCGTTTAGGCTAACTCCTAACGAAGCCAAGGGGGGTAGTCCCTACAAAAGAGTTTTCTAAGGCTCTTAAGGTTGTTTAAAGTTTTTTAAGGTTACGGATGCAGATGGGTGTTGCTTAGGAGTTATTGTAATTAGAAATGTTTGTTTATTACGAGAATGACAATTAATCAAAAGCAATCCATGTTGCCAACAAGAGATTTACAAAGATAAGCGAAGATACCAGACTTATAACTAAGCATTCAGAGATAGCAATTAAAATGAACCATAGACAATTGATCAAGATAGATAATTATTCAAACTTAACCAAGGACCAGTGTCTTATGGAGTCAACGAAATGCGCAAATAAGATGATAAGTCTAGGAATTAAGCTGGTGAGTATTAGATTGTGCGAATGCTCTTGGTAGGTTTTAAAGATTTTAATGGTGATCTTGCTTAAGGTGTCTGGAAATCCTAACAGGAAATACCTTCAGTGGCTTCGTTCGAAGACATGACGAACCTGTCTGGAATCACAGCTAGGTGTTCAATAACTTAACCAACTGTGTCTAGATTGGGTTGCCCGACGCCCACACTTGGAATTTGCCCACTACCTGAGTATTTTATCGAGACAACGCCGGTGCGTTGGTTATGGGGTAAAGTTTTATTATGTTTCTCTTGCACGAACTTAACAAGTCCATTCACTGTTCTGAGTACGAGCCCAACCGGAAAGTCGACAGAGCATACTAGGTGAAGGATGATCAACAAAGTTAATTAATTATGGGGAAGTGAGTTGCAAAATTTTATTAAGTGAATTAATTAAACTCTCCGACAGAGAGCGCTCTTGACCTTGTCTTATGATAGAGATTCAAGAGTCTTATCTGATCTAGATGCCTAATGCAAGGATGATGCAAGACTAATGATGCTCTTTGATAGAGAGTGCTCTTGACTTGTGTTTCTGCAAGTTCAGGAGTCTTACTTATTAATTAATTGAATTAAAAAACAACATGAACGTAAAACAAAGATGGTTTATTAAACTCTCCGATAGAAAGCACTCTTGATCCACCTTATGGTGAGATTCAAGAGATTTTGGTTCTTTTTAAGATTAACAATTGTAGAGAAAGATACTACAGTGTGATTAATAAAGTCTAATCTAGCAATTAGTAGCTATACTTAATGAACAACTAGCAATTAGTGGAAATGAAAACTAAGTCTAATCAAAAGATTTAAGCTAAGTGCTTAAAGTGAAAACTACGCTAAGAAAATATGAAAAGGAACACAAGACACACTTCCCCCAAATAGGGAAAGTAGAAAAGATGGGAGACTTGCTCCCACTAGCTTTTTTATTAATTTTTTACAATGATCATGATGACTTGTTCTTTGCCTTTTTTGGAAGAACAGGGAAAGAAAGGGATGAAAGAAGAGGGAGAAAGTCTTTTTGTTCTTTTTGCACTTCTCGCTTGCTCTCTTGCTTGCTTTAAGCCCTTGGGATTTTCTCGAATCTTCCTGCAAATAAGAGCTTTGAACTGTTTAAACGTTATGCATTAGTTAAGACTTTAAAGACAAATTACACACTAAAAACTCAAAAAAAAGGGCAAAAACCAGCAATGAAAAAAGAGGAAAAATAGAGAAGCAAAACCAAAGAAGAGGAGAGAGAAAAGGTGGGAAAGAGGGCTGTCCTAAATGAAGGAAAGGGGCTGTCCAAAAAGCAAAAAGAAGGCTGCCAAATAGAAAAAAAGAGGGCAGCGAACAAACAAAAGAGGGCTGCCCAAAAAGGAGAAAGCTAGGGTCAAAAAACTAGGAAGAAAGGGGTCCAAAACTAGGGCAAAAGATGGATGTCCAAAAAGAGGAAAAGGGGCTGCAAACTAAAGTAAAAAGAGGGCAGCGAAGAAGAAGAAGTAAAGGCAAGCCAAACAAGGAAATGGGGAGGAAGCCTAAAGGTTGAAAAAAGTAAACTAGGGCTTTCTAAGTGACCGGTAACCTAAGAACATTAATTTTATGGATGGAACCAAAGAGAGAAAGTTAGACTCCCAGCTTTCTTTTTGTATTCTAAAGAAGAAGATCCCTGTAGGTCCTGTAATGAAAGTGTTAGATTCAAATGGTTGCTTGAAGCCTGGGATAGAAGCAGCTGAGCTCACACCCTTCTTCAACCTGTGAAGCCTAATACCACACCACAACTTAATACAAACGTGAGATCAAAATAACATGCTAGTATGCTAAGGAAATTGAATCATGATCAACATTACGTATATACTGATTACTCATGTCCATCAAGATACTAATCTATTTCGCATAAACGATCAAATTGAAACTACAAATGATTGTTCTATTGTGCCAACAATGGCCTTCCTGAGCTAACAAAAAACAATTGATCTCATACAAGTATTAAAGAAATAGGGGTTAGAGACAATATCACCTCAACCATTTAGAAAGCTACCACATCCAAGAGCTCATAGACCTCCAAAGTCGAATCTTTATTAACAATTCAAAGCAAATGCTTGATACAATTTTCTCAGAGTAACTCTGCTACAAAAGTCCATCCCTAATAAAGCTCAAAGAGCCTCTATTTATACAAAGAGAGAAGGCTAAAACCCTAAATCCAAACTAAGAGTAACACCGGAGTAATTGAATGAGTTCGGCATGATGATTTGGAGTTGAACTGAGCTGCAACTGAGTGCTGGAGTAATGAGGGAGGGTGAGGTGGCTCATCCTTCCTCGTAATGATCACCCAACCAATAGATAACCCACACCTCAACCAAAAACGGATTTGACCAAAGAGGGCAAATTTCTGACTGATAGTTCAACTGCTACACTCCGATACTAGATCTGAAACTGACTGATATTGATTGGAATCATCATAAATGCTCTGTGCCATGTCATTTAGCCTTTTATTTCGCCGAATTCGGACTAATTTGGTGAGATTTGGATTTTCTTCAAAATAATCATTTTTATTAATTAATCAATATTTTCCCCAAAACTGACTTTTTTAAGAAAATATGAGTTATGTGGTTGAATGATGATCGGAAACTTGGATCTGGCTAGCTAGTTGATCAAGAATGATTTTTGGCTTAAGGTTAAAGCCTTCAAACACTGAATTCGGGTTTCGGATGACTAACTTATTACAAAATTAATTTTTCCATTTAAATTATGGAAAAATTTAATCAAAAACTTAGGAAAAATTAAAAATTTAAAAATTTAAAAATAAAAATTTTGACGCGTCCGGTAAAATTTTTTTGAATTTTTTTTCTTCTGAGGGTCCTAGTGACTTAGGACATGACCATGCTCTATTCTAATAATGTCTAGTAGGTTTATATATACTCAGTTGGGCTCTAATAACCCCCCAAGGCCCAAAATTCAAAATCGGGCATTCCAGCTTTGGAGGAAGCATGAGAAAACCTTGTCAATTATACTCGGCTATAGGCAAAGCATAATTGTCAAGGGCAAAAAACTCTCTGGAATACCTTAGTTGAAAATCTACGTCTTAGGAGACCGAACTACTCAAAACACCTTACTAGCACATTTTATTACAAACCCCGCGGGGCCATGGTCATAATTATTCAAAACAAAAACTGACTAGCCAAAACTGGCTAGGCACAAAGGCGGATCATCTGATACACTGGAATCAAACATTTATCATGTTTGTCAACCGGCGACCCCTCAGGTAATCCAACTATGGTACAAATGAGTGGATAACACTGTGTCATATGCTTTTGATAGATCTAGCTTCAAAGCAAAGGCCTGCTTTTTCTCTTTCTTCATTGTATGAAAGGCTTCTTGAGCCAAAGATATTGCATTATGAATTTGTCTGTTATAGAGGAATCCAAATTGTTCTTCTATAACTATTTCACATAGGATTGGTTTGAGTCTTTGAGTTATTATCTTTGCAATTATTTTGTAGATCATATTGCAACAACAAATCTGTCTGTAGTCATCAAAGGAGTTACTCTTTTGTTTCTTTGGGATCAATGACATGAATGTTGAACTAATAGCTCCAAGAACTTTCCCCGATCTCTGGGATTGGAATACTACTTTTAGAAGATCGTCCTTGATGTGTTCTTAAAAACCCAAATGGAATTCCACAGGGAATTCATCAGGTCCTGGGCTTTTCCCTTTTTGGAAAGCTTGCAGTATTCTCCTTAACTCTTCTTTAGAGATTTCTGCCTTTAAAGCATTATTCATCTCTTCATTGATTAGTTTGGGAAAAGCCTTAGCACCTCTAGAATTTCTGTTATCGGGCAACCTGTAGGCTTAGTGAAAAGAGTACTGAAATGTTTAGAGCTGCATTTGCTATGTCTTGAAAATTTCTTACCTTAGTACCTATTTCGTCTTTTATCTCGATGATAGTATTGACATTTCTTCTGTGATTGGCATAGTTGTGGAAGAATTTTGTATTGTTGTCTCCTTCTGCTAACCAAATAGCTCTTCTTTTTAATCTCCACAATTGGTCTTCCTTTGCTTACAGAGACGCTCGTTTCCCTTCTAACTGCTTTAAGGTCTCCACCTCTTCTACAAGAATACGCCTTCTTTTATTGACGAGTACATATCCTTTAATTTAGATTCTACTCCTCTTAGTTCTTCCTAGAAAACCTCCTTGTGCTTTTTTTCCCATTCTTTAGATAACTTTGTTGCTCGAGCTAGGTTGTCCACAAATTGCTGCATACATGAGGAAGTATGAGAACTGCATAGAGGTTGCTATGCATCCAAAATCAAAGTTTTGTAATCTTCCTCTTCTAGCCATGAAGGGTTGAATTATAAAGGAGAGGGTGGCTTTTTATCCGGATTTTGAACTGCTAGGAGAATTGGTCTATGATCCGATATTCCCCCCACTTCGACCGTTGTCTGAAGGATTAGTTGTCCATTAATCAAATCTCCAACAACAAGAAACCTATCTAACCTGTTGGATATCGCTTGGTCCCCACCTCTTTTGTTTCTCCATGTTGGTTCCATCTTTGTTGGTTGTAGATCTATCGGACCTTTTTTTTCAAAGAGATTATTGAAAAAGGGGGATAAAGAGTCTGTTCTAGCATTCTTCCCCCACACCTCTTTGGCAGAGAGTGTTAGATTCAAATCTTCCCCTACTACCACATTTGGTTGCTCCAGAGCACCTGAGTTCCCAGGTCTCCCAAAAGGACCTTCTGTCATAGTACGGTCCATATACATTCAGTATAGAGAAAGTATACCTTGTTTTGTCATCCATTAAAACAATCTCTATAGCCGAGTTAAGTGATTTCTCTGATATCAGAGTTATGCCTGGTTTCCATGCTATTAGTAGTCCTCCTGAATGTCCTTCTGCATTAAGGGATTTCATTTTCTAGTCCCTTAAGCAGCCACTGAGGGCTTCCTTTGCTTTAATCCCTTCCATCATTGTTTCTTGAATCCACGTAACCATCGGTTTTACAAGACTTATCAGTTTGTTGAGGGCTATTATTTTGGAGGTCCCCCCTAACCCCCTTGCATTGAAGGAGAGAACTTTCATTTCAAACCCCCATTAGGGGCTTCCACTCTAAGAGCCCGACTAATAGTTGCCTATCTTCCATGCTTGATGTCCAAAGTTGCTTGCTTTTGGGCTTTGGAAAGAAAGGATTTCCGCCCAAACTGCAATTTTAGTTTTTGATTGAGCGCTAAACCCCCAGTCAGACGTTCCTCTTCTTCCTTCTGAGTACTTTTCAATCTGAGTGCATACTCTCTCCTCTGGACTAATTTAATCGATGTACCTTCTATCCTTCAGCCAGATGAAGCACTACTATTTTTTCCTTCTCCATTTATTGATCCGTTTTCATTTTTTTCTAAGTTTGGATTGGCATCATTTAAAACTAAATAGGAAGACTCAGAAAGAGAAGGATTAATACCTTTAGGTTAAACACGACCTCTGCTACTAGCTTGCGCTCCAAACGCTTTCGTATCGCTTGGTTGCTCCTTTGTTGTATCTTCCGTGTCTTCCTGAGTATTCTATTCCAATTGGGCCCCTTCCTTTTCCACCTCCTTTTCTACACAAAACAGAGTTTCGTTCTTCGACTGTTTGTTGTTTTCGGGTTTCCCATCGTCACCTTTTGCGTGAATACCACTTTCTTTGTTCTTGACCAAAGAAGAGGTTCGTTCCTTCCTAACCCATATCTTTTTTGGTCTTGCGACCTCCTTTCGCATAGTACAGTCCTGTTGTAGATGACAAATTCTTTGACAAATGAAACACCTAAACGGTAGTTTCCAGTAATCAAGCTTCTATACCCACGTACTCCCATGCATTTTGATCTTCAAGACTTCAAACAGTCCTTCTCTCAGGTCTATCTCTACCAGGATTTTAGCGCACTTGCGATTGATCTTAGTTTCCCAATATTGTTCCAGAGCTATAAATCTTCCCAATTTATTCCCAGTTGCCTTCAAGATCGTTTCTTGCCAAAACACCATTGGAAGTCCTGGTAAAATGACACAAACGTGCTACCTATTATGTGGTTCCCTTCTAGCGTTGAAGTCCACTCTCCATTTCTGTAATATCAAACCAGAAGGCCCCCAATGCCAATTACGTGCTAGCCTAAGTTACCGGAAACGGCCCTTTCTCCCTCCTGAAACGCCGATCCTCGAATCAGATATGGATAAGGAGGGGATACGGCAGTGATTCGGCATGGAAACAGATTGGAAAATTTGGAAACGGATCGGAAAATACGGATATGGATCGACAAAAACTTGGAAAAGGATTGGCATAATCGGGTACAGGTCTGGCTAGATTTGATCCGCATCAATAAAACCCAGAAACTTTTGGCCCATAAAAAAAATAATAACCGCCTGTCAATTAAAAAATTCTTAAATGCTTGTCTTCTTATTTTATTAATCTACGTCGACCTAGTTTACCTCTCTCGACTCTCAACACACCCACGAGCACCAGCACTGAGCACCAAACGCCGTCGATTCAGCATCGTTTACGATTCAGCACTGAGTAGTGAGCACCGAGGTCCGAACGCCGTCGATTCAGCATTGAGCAGTGAGCACAGTGAAGTCGTTGGACCACCGAGCACAAGCAGCAACAGAGGTCGTTTACGGTGGACTCGTTGGAGCAGAGGCAGAGTTATTGGAGCTCTAGCAGAGTCGGTGACGTTGTTGGCATCCACGGTTCCACTGTCTAGCGGCCAGCCTCCAGGACTTAGGGTAATTTTATATTGCCATGAGTTATGAATTTTTTTTATTAATGAAATATACCTCAAGGGATACTATGGAATTGTCATGATTTGGTTGAAGCATTACTTTATAAACTCATAGTTTTTGAATCTGCACTTCACATTGCATAAAGATAGAAATCTCTTGCGTTTTTAAAGAGAATTGCCAAACTGAAGGAAAGGACCATTCCATTTGAAGCTTCCCTAAAATGTATGGTATGTATCTGAATATGCATTGTGACAATAATCCATCCACAATTCTAAGACATGCCTTTGTTCCTAAATTGCTTTATAGTATCCCAACTTTAACATTTTCTTCATGGAGCATCTTCCGAATATCAGAGCTTTCTAAATATGTCTCAGAGCTTTCTAAATATGTTGACTCCAAGTAGGCCTTGTATACTTGAGAGCATTGTACAAGACCTACAGAGCACATATGATGTATTTCTGGTGTGATCAAAATGTTGCACTGACTTGCATATTGTGAATGGTATTTCTTGAGGGCTATTGAAATGCTTTTGTTGTAGATTCTCCATATATATTGTCACAAAGTTCTATAACAGATTGAGTTAGTCTAATAGCACACTCTTGATTTTCTTCTCTTTTGATAAAAAAGTAAGATAGTAATGAAAATCAACAGACTTAAGTACATAGTCATATATATTTATTATTATATAGTTTACTGTTTACATTGTCAACAAAATTGAAAATTTTGATAATTTAAAGCATCAACAATTGTTAATAACATTTTCAGACAGACCTTGGACCTTCATCTATAGCATTCTCGAATCTCAGTTTGACGGATGCAGTGATGCACCAGGCACCTTCTAGAATCTAAACTTTAAAGTTTAAAGTGTGAGCCTTGAGGCTGTGAGCACCAAACCATAGATTATAATTAATTATTACAGTCTACTGATTAATAGATTATGCATACATTATGTATATTGAAGTCTGATATAGACTACTGATTCACTGAACTGATTATGCATACAGACTTCTAGCAACATATTGATAATTCATAATTGATGATCAGTTTGTAATATTGTATATTTTTTGGTCCTACAGGCCCTAGGGTACAGGTTACTATTCCTTTGCAGATTGCATCATCGACTTGGAATCGTCATCTGTGAATGTTGGGGAACAGGAAATTGAATCTGTCCCCATAGAGAAAACTGATCCAAAGTCTCCTCTTTGGAAATATGTCACTATTGTGGGGAAGATCCAAGGAGGGGGTTCACTAATATGGATTTGTAGTGAATGTCAAAAAGAATTCAAGGCATCCTACACCCGAGTGAAAGCACATTTGCTTGGGATAAAGAACAATGGCATTCGAGTATGCATCGGTCCACCTAAATCAGATGGAAAAGATGGAAAGGGTTTGAGCAAAGAAAAACTCGCAAAATATAAGAAAGAACAGGATGAGGCAGATGCTAAAGCAAATCAGTCAAACGCTTCCTTTCAATTGAATCAATTCAAACAACCTACAAGAATGGGGGCATATTCATCAAAGACTCAATTTTCCTCTCATGATGATCATGAAATTGGTAGTCCTTCTAGTTCGAACTTCAAGTGGTCTAATTTGGGACCGCTTGAAAATAGTTTTAATAATGATGCTCGAGGCACAGCGGATGAAGCTATAGGTCGGTGCATTTATGCAAATGGCCTTCCTTTTAACCTTGTGCGATCTCCTTATTGGGTAGAGATGATTAGAGAAGTTAATAAAGCCCCAATAGGATACGTTGGCCTTGGTTATGAGAAGATCCGCAATACACTGTTGAAAGGTGAGAAGCTACGTTTGGAGGGTGCATTGAACCCCATTCGTCATTCATGGTGCTTATCAGGGGTGTCCATCATTTCTGATGGATGGAAAGATCAAAGGAATAGGCCTTTGATCAATGTGATTGCTCAAAGCCCTAAAGGGGTAATGTTTTTGAAGGCAGTGGATTGTGAGGGGCATCAAAAAGATGCTCAATTCATTGCTAACATCTTGATAGAAGCAATTGAATTTGTGGGGGCAGAAAATGTTGTCCAGGTCATAACAGACAATGCAACAGTGTGTAGAGCAGCAGGCCTAATTGTTGAAGGCAAATATGAGCACATCTTTTGGACCCCTTGTGCTGTTCATTCATTGAACCTAATGTTGAGCAAGATGGGGACTCAAATTGAGTGGATGCGACTTATTTTTGAGGAGGCAAAGGAAATACAAGCCTTCATCACAAACCACCACATGTCCCAAGGCATTTACAGGGAATTTGCAAAGTTGGAGCTTCCTAAGGTACCAAAAATCTAGAGTTTAAACTTTAAACTTTCAACTTGTAAAGTTTGTTTCATAAATCTTATAGTTATGACTCTAAATTTTAATTTTTAGAATTAGATTTTAATTTATTGAAATCTTGAGTTGTCACTTGCAGGTTGCAGAGACTCGTTTTGCGTCTCACATCATAGTCTTGACGAGGCTTATGCAGGTGAAGGAATCTTTACAATCAATGGTATGCAGTTCTCTTTGGAATCAATGGAGGCAATCCCAAACTGAAAGAGCACAAGCAGTGAAGAGGTTGGTTGTTGATGATGAATGGTGGGATAAGGTGGAATACCTCTTGGCATTTACTAAGCCAATTGTGGATTTGATATGTATGTTTGACACAGACAAGCCCAATTTGGGAGAGGTGTATGAGGGCATTGACTCCATGATAGAGAAGATAAGAGTGGTCATCGATGCCAAGGAGCAGGACCCAAATGAAGTCTTTTACAAAGAAGTAAAAGACATATTGACCAAAAGGTGGAACAAGATGACCACTTCATTACACCTTTTGACCTATGTAGTGAATCCTAAATATTATTCTGCAGAGTTGCTAAATGATCCAGAAAGAATTTTGCTAAACAACGACCCAGAAGTCTCACAAGGATATAAGAAAGCTTTGAGAAAGCTATTTGTAGATCCTGATATTGCCTATATGATTCGTGAAGAGTTTTCACATTTTGTGGGATCTGAGGGTCTGGGTGCAGGTAATGATCCTTTTTCATCTTAAGCATCAAAATCATTGTTATTTCAATATGATTTTCTTAGATCATTTCAAATTCATTTAAGATATGAGGGTTTGAACTTTGAAATTTGGGTGCAGATATTGAGACTATGCAGGACAAGACCAGACTAATCCCACTTAATTGGTGGAACTTCCATGGTGGGGAAATTCCAAATATCCAAAAATTGGCTGTCAAGATCTTGTCACAAGTTGCTAGTTCCTCATCAGCAAAGAGGAACTGGAGCACATATTGCTTCATTCATTCGGTGAAGCGAAACAGATTGGTATCCAAGAAGGCCGAGGAACTTGTTTATGTCCATTCTAACCTTCGCCTTCTGTCACATAAGAAGGATGAATACAAAATGGGGCCCACCAAACTATGGGATATAGAACCAAAATTGCCTAACTTGGATATGACATTGAATGCCATGTCTCATATGAATCCATTTGATGAGGAGGTACCATCAAGTGGACATCGAAGCAATGCTCCTGCTTCTACTTCTAGAGACAATCAAAGTGCTAGTGTTGATGTGGGTCATCGTCACCTGGACGAAGACATTTTTGATGATATGTAAATGTAATTTATAATTATGTTTTGAACGTTTGAACTTTGAAGCTGAACAATGAACAATGAACAATGAAATTATGAATATGCATAATGCAATGTGCATTGACAATAGGTTGCCACTCAATTCGATTTGTAATTTGCATATTTGTTGATGATGAGAATTATCATATGATGTATTATGTTAAATTGTTAATATGTAGTTTTATTATTTAATTTAAAATTTAAATGATGAATGTTAAATTTTAGTTAGGTTACATATTATATATAGCCGTTTCCTTGTCATATCGTATCCAGTTTTTTTGAAAATTTGCCGTATCCATGTCCCTCCCCGTATCCGTATCCGTATCCGTTTCCATTTCCATTTCAATGCAACTTAGGTGCTAGTATGTGGAAATCTGGTGAATACCCTATATAATTCCTCCAATTTGCATCTATCCAGTTTTGAAGGGCTTCTCTTCCCACCATCTTGCCACAAAACCGACCGACCAAAGCTTGATTCAGGTAATTAGGGATCTCATTTAGTTGGATGTCTTTCCCCACGACCATCTCCACACCACCTTTTCTTGGCTTAATGCGTCTTTGCTTCTGTTGTCGCCTAATTCGCACCTCGGGTAATGTGGCAGAAATCTTCAAGCCACTAGGTGCGACCTTGGGGGTAAGATCTAGCGAAGCGCTGTCGCCTTATACTCAGCTCCTCCGTCTAGGCCAACTCCTAGCGAAGCCAAGGGAGGTGGTCCCTATGATAAGTAAAATCTAAGGTTTTTACTCTACGAAAGAAATAATTGATTATGGGAGTTCATGTAATGAATTAAAATCCTAGCAATGAGTTACTGCAAAATGAATTAAAATAACAACAACATTGATAATTAAAACACCATTCATGACAATATGCGGAAATTGATTTAATCATAAAAATGCAAAAGACCAGTGCCAATTGAATATGGAGTGCTTGTGTAAAAGGGTTGCTGTTGTGGTCTCAATGAAAGTATTACAGTGTCTCGTTGGTAAGCTTTAAGATTTATTAGATGAGTTGATTAAGGATGGGTTAATTGTTGGTAATGATCTTGATTAACTTAGGGGATGGGAACTCCCAATATACCTGGAGGTACTCTTCGTACAAGGAGTATGTCCAAAACTATTAACCGATGCGGCTCCTCGCAAGGAATATGTGGGTTGGTTGGAGTCTCTGAGACTTGTTCAACACTACACCAACAAGGGTGTAGCCTAACGATGTCTCGAGGTCACTACCCAATTGTTCCCACTTCTTTTGTGGATTTTGCCACCGCAACGGCTTAATTCGAGCCGTTGGATTTTCGTTTGGGGAGATTAAATTTTGGGAGTGGAAACCAATTAAGCTAGTCACTTGAATCCCTTTCTGATACTACCAACTGATTAGACGAAACTGCAATAGAAGTAGAGCATACGGGGATGAAGGCCTTTGTAAGTTTTAAGTGTTTTTTGAGCAAAGTTTTTTTATTTAGAAAAGGTAAACCCTAAGAGTTTCTTTCTAGATTCAGTACTCGGGGAAGCCCTTGTCCATGAACTTGTAATCGGGAAAGCAAGGGGGTTTATTTTAAACTCAACATGGCATAAAAAATTGAAGTTTTTTAATTACTACACTGCTCAAATCTTTTCCCTTGTGGTACTTTGGTATAGTGCAGTGGGTAAGTATTCAAATTACTTTGCAAAAAAAAACTTAAAGAAGCACTGAAATAGCAGCAAACTACAGTAACATATGAAAACCACAAAAAAGGACGCTGACGCATATCCCCCCAGGGGGGATGGGGACTGGGATTTGATGAGCCTACTCAAGCCTTATTACAATCTTGCAAAAATGAAATGAAAATGCACTTTGGTCCTTGTACTTTGATCCAAAGGCTTACAACTTCTGAAAAAATCAGTTTTTATGTGAAGGGAAGCTTCGTTTGTCTTCTTTTTCTTGATTTTTGCGAAAAATCGCCAGAGTTTCCTCCTCTTTTATCATAAACCTGCAGAAAACAACAAAAAACAACAAACAAATATTAATAGATAATGCCCACAAACATTTTGAGAGATTAAGAAAAAATACAAAAAAATTTCCCAAAATTTTTTCTAAGTAAAAACAGTTAAAACTAGGTAGAAAGTGACTGAGAAAGTAACCTAAAAAACTGCTTTCTCAGGGTCTTTGTTTTTCTCTTAGGGATGGCAAACAAATAAGAGCACTAAATTGCTAGATATGAAATTGAAATCAAATACTAACTTATAGGTAAGTCTTTTGTTTTTATTTATTAGAAAATTGACTTAGACAAAAAGCTAGTATCCTAGATCTAAACTTTGAAAATTAAAACTTTGCAAAGCTTGATTAGATCTACAAAATAAAATCATTCAAGGTTTGTAAATATGGAATTATCTTAGATATAAAATTGCTTTTCTTTTAGAACCACGGAACTAGAATGATATTTATAAAAATGGAGAAGGAATGCAAAGAGAACGCTTGGAGAGAAGAGGTCCTTCAAGCTTCAATGTGGTATGCTGAGGAACTCTTATCTGCAGCAAAAGAGTATTAGAAATAGGAAGAGATGATCGATCAAGCAAGATCTTTCATGTATCCTGTCACAACAACCTGCAAATCACACACTTATGCACAGATGATCAAATGTAAGAGCACAAATAATTAATAAATCAAAGTAAAGCATCCATAAACAAATGAAGCATTCACAACAATCATCAGATATATATTTTCAAAAGTTTAGACCATTAAACAAAATAGTTAAACTATATCACCAAAATTGAAACAAACATTTCAGTGAACTACAAATATTTCAATGCATGCATAAATCTTTCAGATACATATTACCTCCATACTGCTGGAAGAGAAAGGCATTCACTCCACCAAGGCACAACACAGTCTAGACGTCCATAGTCTCTTTTATTTCTTAGATAAGCAAATATTACAACAAGCAGGCTCTTCCCAGTACATTCCTACTAGTTTGAAAGAGAAGAGCCCAACTTTATTTATAGCAAATACAAGCCCAGCGGGGCACCACCAACACTGAAGATAGAGTAGGAGTTTAGCTGAGTGAAGCTGAGTTAAACTAAATCAATTTGAAGAATTGGTGGGGTGATTTCTAAGTTAAACTGAAGTGATGGTATGGGGGAGGTGCCACCTCAACTTAGGTAGGCAACCTCACTCACCTACCAAGCCAACTCACGCTCCACTCTTCAATTTACAAGCTTCACCTACCTCATGCAAATGTGTATAGATTTGATGACGTGAGACCCAAACAAATTTGATCGCATATGGTATGCAACACATTTGAATCAATGTTTAAACTTAATGTGACAAAATATGAAGGGGGTCCACACCCATGCTATTTGCTACCACCCATGCTATCGTGACTACAAGTTTGAAGTTGACGTCACCCTTCATGACCATTCGTAGACTTTCCTTTATCCACGGTATAATGTATGGAATAATATTTAACACATATCAAAGTTTTGATATGATATGGATGTGAGGGGGGTCCACTCCAAAGCTAGTGCAACCACACACCAAGTTAGCGCTTTTCGCTTCATGCTTCACGTCACCTCCTCTTAAAAAAATGTGATTTGTATACCACTGCTTATTTTAACCAAGGTTTGAAAGTTCTCCTCATGTAGTGAGGTCATCATCATGGGGACCACCATGCCCCATCACCATTTAGCCATTAAAAAATTACTTTTTTTGACTTTTTAAATATTTTGACCAAGTGCCAATATGTCATAATTTAGCATTAAAATGCCATCTTGATGCACTTTTAGCCAAATAATGCCTCACGGGGTGTTCCGGCTGCCCGACTGATGTGGAAAGTGGTCCTTGGGGTAAAATGGACGCTCTAAGTGTGAAAACAAGTGTTCCCATGTCAAAAACAGACTTCGTATCTGACTATTATTACATTTTGAATTTTTATAATTAAACCATTAAAAAATGGCTTAAAAAATGGAAAAATTTATTTTTCTCGGAAATTGACGAAACTCTATGGGGACCTAGTACATGTCCATAGGACTCAATTCGAAGGCCTAGCATGTCAAAAAACACTAACACGAAGGCTCTAATAACTTCCTAAGGTTGAAACACCAAGATGACTAACCCAGCTTTGGAGGTGTGAGTGAAAAACTCATAAATTATTAGTCGTTTGTTCAACAACCAATAATAACCAAGGCAAAAAACTCTCTGGGCTAGTCGGCTTAATGCTTAAGTCTGGGAAGCCGAGCCCTTTAGAAAAAATTAAATGCTAGGACATTTTTTACAATTTCCCCAAGGGGTATCAACATGTGTTACAAAAAATAAAATAGTCATGAAGGCATGAAAGGACTTTTGAACTCTGAAAATGAACAAGTATCTTGTTCGTCATTGGCCGCTCATTGAAAGCCCAACTAGGTGCAACCTAGTCGGTAACAGTTTCTTCGATTTCTCAGCCTTAGATTTGTTCTTGTCACCTTCATGATTACCTGTATTGGGACTTTGGTTCATGGCTTTTGGTGGCGTGCTGGCTCGTACTTCTTCCCCCCCTGTGGGCGTCGTCATCCGTACTTTCGAGGTGACTTCTTCGTTCATGCAGAAGATTGATCCGTGCAGGATCTCTTCACTCTCCTCTTCGAATCCACTTCGTCCAACTGCATGATTCCTTTGTGCGCAAAAACCGTTTCGTGGATGCTGTAATGAACTCCTTCACTTTGTTGCTTCGAGGTTCGGTTTGTCCACCGTTTAGCATTATGCCTGCTAAGAGTTCAGAAAAATGCGTACCACCCCTTCGCTCCTTTACTCTGTTTTGCGCACGCACCTTCACTTACCAGGTCACAGAACTCCATCCTCCTCCCATATATATATATATATATATACAAGGTTTCCCTCGATGTAGCCATTTTGGGAGGGTCACGTTTCTAGGAGTCCCCGTTTCTGAAACTCGAAAACTCTTCCACGTTTCGTGCAACTTAGCCCTCAAGGTACATTGTTTCATATATTTTTATCATCACTGTATAAGTGGAAGATCCAAACTGAATGATGTGATCATTTGGTTCTCAATGTTGCTCCTAAGGTTTAGGTGCTAGTGACATCATCAAGGGGTGGCCAGTCCCTTGAGAAACAATCTAGCAATAACTGATTAGGAGAGAGGACATTACACATCATCATCTTGGTCTACATGACCAAGATTCACTTGGTTAACTGACCGAGAGTGCTCTTGCAGGAATTGCTTGGTCGCAAACCAAGAATCTGCCTGGTCCTAGACCAGAAAGTCTCCGTCTCAACCTGCAGAATCTGCTTGGACATCGTGTCCAAGAAACTTTGGTCCCAGACTGGAATACCCTAGACACATATAGGGGCCCTAACCATTTGTTAGGGACTTTGCCATGGCATCAATTTGCTTGGTCCCTGCCCAAGAACCCCATGAGACTACTGGGGGCCCTAGGGTACCTTCTAGGGTCTTACTCTGCCCTAGTTAACTGATTAGGGTACCATCCTCCCTGAAAATGGGTCTCGCAGCTGCACTAACATTAACATTGGTAACACAAAGAATCACAGTGAAAGAAAACTCTGCTCATGTGCTATCTTCCCCATCATGAATTCTGTTTGCTGTGTTGAAACCTGGAAACCACTAGACAGAGCCTTGTATGTCTTATAAAAGGATCACTCCATGTAGTGCCTCCTAGCCTCAACCCAATCATCTGACACCTACAGTGACTATTGCAAAATTTCAGCCTTGTATTTATTAAATATTTTTAGATAATAACAAAAAATTCACTAAGAGATGTTTTTTTGAGGACGTAGCATTTTCTTTTACGCAGTTTGATATGTCTCACATGTTGTGTACTTGTTAAAAGTTGGAGACATAAGCACAAGATAATTTCTGTTATTTACTGATGTGTTTATACCAGCTTTTCTTGCTAGATTCCAGAAACTTTACACATGCTCTGCCTTATTAATGTTTCTTATTTCAAGAATAGGGTGTTATTACGGATGATGTTGTACAATTGCGCAAAGCTATTGGTGCACCTGGAATGGCAGTTCTCCAATTTGGTAATACCAGAGTTTGCTTCATCTAAATTAATTTCATTCTTTACCATTGAATTCAAATTTATAGATGCTTAATTAATAATTGTCAAGCTCATCTATTTTGAGTTTTACACTGATATATGAATGCAGCTTTTGGGAGTGATTCAGAGAATCCTCATCTTCCTCACAATCATGAGCTTGATCAAGTAGTATATACTGGAACTCATGACAATGATACGGTAAAAATAGTTTCCCTATTGTTAGTGTCTTCAACAATGCTCTGGATGTATTCTTATAAGCACTGAAAAGTTATAATGCATTGGAAAATTGCACATTGGCTTGTCTATAGTCATTAATACTTTTTGTACCATTGTTAAAGTAGAATCAATGATTTGGATGAAGGTACCTTTTTATAAAAAGACATTTATTTATTATTTTATGTTTTCATAATAATTTTCAGATTTTGGGATGGTGGCAAAGCCTGCCAGAAGTGGAGAAAGAAACTGTGAGTCTTAAGAGAACAAACTTGACAAGCCTTATGATCAAGTTCATCACACTTTGTTTTCTATTCGATTTATTATCTCTATGAATCTAACTGCAAAGAATATATGTGTGCTGATGTATTTTTGTTTTATTTTGCTGTGGAGAATGCATTTTACAGGTCATGAAATATTTGAAGATAACGAATGGAAATGAGATATCTTGGAAACTTATTGAGGCTGCACTCTCTTCGGTTGCCAGAACATCCATCATCCCCATGCAAGATGTTTTAGGACTAGATAGTTCAGCTCGAATGAATACTCCAGCAACACAGGTATGACCTTGATTTCAGATCATATGATGCCCTTTGAGTGGTTTTACATTTTGAGAAAAGGTTAAAGTTGTTGATCTTTTATTGTAAACATTATATTTGCACCTAGGATTTTTCATATTTGTAGCTCTCTAGTACTTTTAATTTTTCAATATGACAGTTTGCTCTTGTTATCATGCAAATCTGCACTAGCAGACTTGCCTAATAATTATAGGCCACCCAGCCCTGTCACTAATAGATGCATCTCCATTTTGATTGTTGCTTTTCCAGTTTGTTACCTCCCGAATTAGCATGTGAATTTAAAGCCCAAAAGAACAATGCTAACTCAAAGGTAACTGCTATCACACAACTTGTAGTTGCCCCAGAAAAGGTATCCCATACAGGACAGTAAAGGATACATGCAACCGAAGAGGTGATCTGTGAGGATCTCAACTCCCAGATAGTGGATCAGTTGTCACGTCGGTTGAGAAACCCTTCACTTTATGCCAATAAATCCCAAGTGACAAAGGGGGAGACCCAGATCTACATGACCAATTACATTAATAACACCTCCCGAAGGAGGCACAACAATAAAACAATTAAAGTACAATAAGAATATCTTACGAAGTGACATTCTTTTACAGGATCACCTCTCTTAAATAGATCGAGAGTGATGTCCACATTTTAACTAACTCAATCCAACGGTTGAGATTATAACATCATCAACAGTGGAGATCTTTTAATTTTATATTTACATGGATCACTCACATGGAGGGGGCGCACTTTTTCCCAATGATGCCTTAGGGGTCTATAATCTCCCGAGGTGCCCCAATACAATAATATAAAGATATGAAAATGATATCCAATGCTACCAAGGTGAAGTGCGCCCCCAACAAGGAAGACGTCCTCCCTAGACAAGCCTAATAATAAAAGTGGACCCTGTTACCACCTAAAGGGTAACTTGATGTTCAGAGGCAATCTGAGGTATGCTACAGGTTATTGCTTTCTTTTTCCAGCGAAACACAGTCCTCCGCATCA
>LPNX011057186.1:117819-220506 GCA_001517045.1 Pseudotsuga menziesii
AACTTGGGGAAACCCCCCTAGAGCTGGAGAAGAGCCAGCCTGAAGCGAGGAGAGAGAAGGTGTGGTGACATTGGCCTCTCTCTCGAGAGGTTGTCGCCGGGCCGGCGCGCCCGCGGTTTGGGCTTTCGGCACCCGCGTGCCAGTTTCGGGCGACAACAGACCCTATGCCAAAAAGTAATGATGAAGAATGATCCATAGAGCCAAGAAACACCATAATATATCATCCCACTTCATTTCCTTGCCATGAATTAGCCAAATCGATTTTCTTGGAGTAGCCATAGTCACTTGATCATTTATAATTAATTGCCATAAATGCTCTGTAAATATTCAACATGCCCATAATTCCATTTTCCATTGTCCAGAATAACATTTTGATTGCACCAAAATTTCCCCAAAAATGTCATGTCCCCATTCCAATGAGACTACTAGTAAGCAATGTTTCACCCACCTACTAGTTCCCTTGGTTGGGTTAGAGGCATTAAATCTTGCAATAAGGGAGCTATGGCACCCAGGGGAACCTTAGTTTGTCATTTAGACATTTAATTGGGTCATACAAATAATAAATATGGAGAAAATAAAGTGCCATTGCTTCATAAGGACATTTGGAGGTTCATGGTGACCTTGGGTGGCTTGATTCTTCTTTACACATGTCATGACTTAACCCCAAATTCAAAATTATGAGTAATGGAAGGTTCTTAGAAGGTGAATAAGTGTCAAGTAACATATAATGAGCCCAAGGATTCGAATAGGTGAAGAGGAGTAACTCTCCATGGAAGAGGAAGAGGTTAGGAAGAAACTAGGTGCCACTTGGAGAGAGATTCCCTGCGTTTTATGACAACAATGATGGAAGATTCTATGACAAATCAGACCTGATTGCAGACTTGATTGCAAACCTATGACAATCTGACATGTCAAGGCTAAAAATAGCCTCCAAGAGTGTGCACTTGGGGTTTGGTGGCAACAATTCGTATTTGGAGGAAGAGGAAGGGTCGAGGAGAAGGACAAGTGTCATGGAGGTTACTAAACATCATGGATGAGTTGGAGGAATCCTATGGGAGGGAATTTGACCTTGGAGGACCTTAGGATGGTTATAAAAATATGTCACGAGGAATGAGAATGGCTTTTGATCATTTAAGAATTTTCTTTTGTCATTTTGGAAAGAACTAGCTTGTCCATTGCACGGTGAGTGCTCACTTACCCTGCTAGTGAGCCAATTTCGAGAGAGTGAGATTCTCATCCAAGTTGGTTGTGGGAGAGGCCACCTTGACCTCTCATTTGGAGCTTAATGGAATGTTGTTACTACAGATAGGAGGTTGCTACTGCTCGTGTCTCATCTCTCCTCCCATTCTCTCAATCCCCACTTCAATAATTCCATATTTCTCTATGATGGCGCACTTGTGTGCATGGTGGTTGAGCCCTATCGAGTCCAGTTGATGCCCAAGCATGGGTGAATGATTTATGGCTCTGTAGTATTGTTGCCACCTAATTCGCACCTCAGGTAATGTGGCATAAATCTTAAAGCCACCGAGTGCGACCTTAAGGGCAAACTTGAGCCAAGTTCTGTCACCTGATACTCGATTCCTCTGTCTAGGACAACTCCTAGTGAAGCCAAGGGATGTGGTCCCTATGATAAGTAAAATCTAAGTTTTTTACTCTACGAAACAAATGATTGATTCTAGGAGTTAATGTATTGAATTAAAACCTTAGCAATGAGTTACTGCAAATGAATTATAATAACAACTGCATTGATAATTCAAACACCATTCATGAGAATATGTAGAAATCGAATTAACCATAAAAATGTGAAAGACCAGTGTCGATTCAACATGGAGTGCTTGTGTAAAAGGGTTGCTGTTGTGGTCTCAGTGAAAGTATTGCAGTGTCTCGTTGGTAAGTGTTATCACCAACCTTGTAGTTGCTTGTGTGAGGTGGATCCAGGATGGATGGTAGAGGGGCAAGCAACTAAGGGGTGGAACCAAGACTACCTAGACTCCCAAATGGATGGTTGTCACGCCAATCAAGGCAGCCTTCACTTTATGTTATCCTAGTCCAAGACAACAACGGGGGAGACCCGGATCTGCTCCCGACAGGAGAGATCAAACCTAGACACTAAGACAGATCAAATGGGGCTTCAAGGTACGTAAGGTGCAAGGTGAATGGAAACCCTAGCTCTAGGGTTTAGGTACTAGCAACTGATGGGGATGATCATTGTCTTGGGAAACGTAACTGTGACAGGGTGAGCAAAGACAGAGTTGGGACTATCTAGTACCAAGGAGACAGACTCAGTGAAAGATAGGTAACTTGAGTTATCAATAAATGTTGGCAAAGAGAATGGGAGTAAGCTCAATTTAGGGCTAGCGCTAGGGATAGGAGATTAGTGCCTTTAATGCATTGGGCAATGGAGTCAGCATCAACACAACGTTTTAGTCAACCCACCTGGGATATACCCTGATCTATGGACCCAGAAAAGGATTTGGCCCGGAAGACTCAGGTTACAGGAAAACCAGCAGAAGGAGGGCTAGTGCTAGGGCTTGGAGAGGCAGATCTGCAGCTCTAGAGCCACCAGAAGGATATCAACTCAGGGTTGAAGGAGAAATGAGATCAGGGTAGCCTGATCTACAAACCCAAGTTAAAAAATTTCAGTAAAGATCAGATTTGGAAAAGTCAAAATCTGATGAGGGGGGCTAGGGGGGTTGAAAACCAGTTTTTTAGATCTAGGGCAACCTGGAAAGAACTAGATCAGCGTTGGGGGTGTTTTGGAGTGCTCAAGCCTTGATCTATCAGCCTAGCCTATCAGATTTCAGAAAAAGTAAACTCCGGAAAAGTCCAGTTTTCAGTGAGGGCGCTAGGGTTGTTTCAGTCAAAAACTCAGATCTAGGTCAAACTGCCATGAATCTGGTCAGCGTTGAGGGTGATTTGGACTGTGGGACCCGATCTATCCATCTGTGAAGTAAAAAATCAGGAAAAGTCAAAACCCTAGCAGGTCAAATTTTCAGTAGGGGTTTATGCAGTTTTTTGGCTAAAAATCAGATCTAGGTCAAACCAGCAAGAGTTTGACCAGCATTGCAGTAGATTTAATGAAGAGGAGGCCCGATCTATGAAACCCAGAAGTGGTTTGGCCAAAGATCGGATGATTCCCAGATTTAGTGCTTTTAGGGTTTTTAGTATTTTAGGAGTTTTTAGAAAAGTTGAAGTAAAGCAAGGTACAATGGATTAAGATTTGAAGAGAAGAGACTTACCTGTTAGATCTTACCTATAAATGCTTGTTGAAGTCTTTAACAGGGATGATCCTTGCTATCCCGATCAATCCTGGAAGATCCAAATGATTTCTATGAAGGATGTAAGCCGCAAGCCACCAATGAGCCCCCTATCCTACATGACTAAACGCCAACAATATTAGATTTGCAAATACAAGATAAAGAAACCAAATGCTACAAGAAAGTAAAACGAAATAATCATAGATCACAATGAAACTAATGAAAACCCCTTGATCCAAGACGAAGAAAATCGAGCGAGTTGAGGTCCCCCTGCAAAAACTCTCCAGCCAAAATGCCCTCCTGTAGGCAAAACAATGACAGCAGAAAAATATAGATCTCACAAAAATTTCCACAATGCTAGGAAGCAGAAGACTATCCAATCACCATTTGAGAACATCAGATGCAAAGCAGATCCTGAAAATATCCACAAAAAAGTCTTTCTATTATTCAAATCCAAGAGCCAAAGACCCCTTACAAATGAGAAGCTCTCTCCTTTAAATAGAAATGAGAGAACCACACTCATAACCAAATCTTAACCACTTTCAAAACGAGTGGCTAAGATTAAAAGATAAAATGTTCTAATCAATGGTTGAGATGAGCTCAACATACAATACATGGATCAATATAACCATAAAGTACCAAAGTGGACTAAATCACCCATAAAGATGGTAACCCACTCAATAAGAAATAAATGAAGCACATGGTGGGTCCAAGGAGTGTTTGACTAACTCCCTCTGGGTGTCCCCATGGCACAATAAAATAATATGATACTTTAATTCTTTGACTCTGTGCCTCCTTGAGGAAATCGTGAGTCTCCCAAAAGCTCCAGAAAATAATATAAAATGCCCAAAAAATAGGTGTGGGCCCATTCAAGTGCTGCAACTGCTGGAGAAGGTGTGGAGGACATCACTCTCATCATTGTGATTCATCCCATGTCATTTCCTTGCCTCAGTAGCCCAAATCGATTTCTTCAATAGCCATTTAATCATTTTTTAATCTGCCTTGGGAAACGTGATCCTGCCAAAACAACCTCCTAGGATGCTTGCGTTGTATTAGTGGACTATTGTACTCTCCCATGTTAAGACTGAGTCTCAGGACACTCAGATTTGAGGACCGATGTAGCCATTTAGTCATTACAGAGCAGCTATTGATGCCCAGTTTTATATCAGTGCTTTCTCATTGGACAGATGATGTTTCAGATGGATTATATTGCATGATTATGACTCAGCTTTTTATATTGTGTTATGGTTATCATTGCTCTTTCACTCCCTCATCATCTTAGGGATGCGCCTTCACATGTGTGGGTGCTTTTAGCTGTTGGATTTGATGTTTTAGGTTTGGAGTGGGGACGCCTTGCCTAGGTGGAGGCCTCCCCTCACTCTTAACTCTTCAGCTTTGGTTTTGAGCTATCAGTTGTGTCCCGAGCCGGTTAGGGTTGGGTTTTTGGTTTTAGGGTTTTGGTCTTCATTCATTGTATAAATAGAGGCTCTTTCAGCTCTATCAGGGGTGGATTTTTGTGTAGGGAAACTCTTGTGAAACTTTGTAAATGCTTGTTGCTTTTATGCAACCGTTGGAATAAATTTAAGGCTTTGGAGGCTCATATGGTGTAACAATTGTGGATGAATGCTCTTGATGGATGAGGTGATTGTGTTCTAATTCTTCTCTTTCTTGTCTATTTTGATTAAAGATCTATGCTTTAGAAAGCTTTTGTAAGCACATAAGAACAGGTATTTGTGGTTTGCAAGTTAGTTGTTTATTCTTTTACTTTTAGAAATTGAAAATATGTATTCTTTATTCAGTCATATTTCATGCTTCTTTATATTTCAATTTGTGAACAATACATGATCTAATCCATTATTTGGCACGTATTTGAGTTGATTTCTTGCAGATCAGTCCATCCAACCAAGTGGAAGTTCGAGTTCGGCTGCATCCTCTTCTCTTGGAGTCAAGTACAAAATTCCGGAAATTGTATGCTTTAAGAGATCCAAGTGTCCTTAAGAAGATCCACATGTTTGACTATTTTCTCTTCTCTTTCATTCATCTTTCAAATTAAAAGTTTTTGAATTTTTGGGTTAAGGGAAGGTTTGGGCTAAAGTGATCAATCATTCACCAAACCGTATGCCCCTGTTGGCTGTCCTTTCTTGATTTTGCAACCCTCTTTCACTTCTTTTTGCAGACCCTACTTCTCCCCTTTCGCTGCCCTCTTTTGCTCTTTTTCCTTACTTTTTGCAGCCCTCTTTTTACCTAAGTTTGCAGCCCTATTCATCCTTTTTGTTGCCCCTTTTTGGGCCCTTGTTTTCAGCCTTCTTCCTCTTCGTTTGCAGCCTTCTTTGTCTTTTTTGCAGCCCCTTTTTCACTTTTATTTTCAGCCTTCTTTTGACCTTACTTTGCCCTCTCGTCACCCTTTTTGTCTTCTCTTTTCCATAGCTTCTTATTCTTCTCATCTTTCTCCGGTTTCTGTATAAAAGTTGGGTTTATTTTTTATTGAGTTTATAGATCTAGTTTTATTTTTTGGACTAACATTATAACAAGTTAGTGTTCAAAGCTCTCATTTTCAGGCAGGTAAGAAGAGCCCAAAGGCCATAAGAAAGCAGGTAGCAAGCAGAGAGCAAAAATACCAAAACGCCTCCCTCCTCTTTCTTTCCTTTCTCACCTTTGCTCATTCAAGAGGAGGCTAAACACATAAAAAGATTGTAAAAAGTTAATAAAGAACGAGTGGGATTACGGCTCCCACACCCCTCTTCCCCCATTTGGGGGAAGCTTGTATCGTCCCATTGTCATGCTTGTATGTTTTGCTTAATAACTGCTAAAGGTAGAATAGGATAGATTAATTACATAATCATTAGAAGTTGGTTTTTTCATTAAATTAAGGTAGTTATTTTTTATTAATCTATCATTCATAAAAAATAAAGTAAAAAATGTTTCTTTGATTATTTGCTTAGCTAGTGCATAGTTTCTTTACTGTTTTACTTACCCCCTTGCTTTCCTGATTAGGGTCCTAAAAATCCTGAAAGAGACTCTTGGGTAGTTTAGATCTTTGTGTTTCTTTTAATTTTAACAAATTAATTAAGTCTCTTGAACTTGTAGTAACATAAGTCAAGAGCACTCTCTATCGGAGAGCATAGTTAGAACTGCACATCCTTGCATTAGGCATTTTAGATTAGCTAAGTCTCTTGAACCGCTGTCATAAGATAGGGTCAAGAGCGCTCTCTGTCGGAGAGTCTTAATTAATCTGTTTAATAAAAACCACAACTCACACGCCCATAATTAATTAACTTCGTTTTCTTCTTGCCGGAGTATGCTCTGACCGACTTCAAAATTGGAGTACCCAGAAACGGCATTGGATTTCTAATCTTGCAAGAAAAACGTAATAAAATTTAAATCCCTTAACCAACGCATCGCCATTGTAGGGAATTTCCTAAGTTCTTCTTAGTAGAGGCGTTGGAACCCTCGCTGTCTAAGCTTCTCAGCTAGCTGGTCAATCTTTGCGATACCAGCCTGGGATACTGGGTGGGCCGTCATGCCTTCAACAGATTAAACTTGGAATATTCTCTCGGCTTTTGACGAACCTTCATTGACACCATAAGCAAGATCACTTAAAATCCTTAAAAATATAGCAAGAGCACTTGCACAACTTAATATTCACTAGTTTTATTTCAAGACTTGTTGTTAAAGTCTTTACGCATCTTAGTATTTTACTCCATAAGGCATTGGTCTTTTAATCTGCACAATTATTATATTTGGATCAAATTGTCTTTGGCCTTTTTAATTTCTATCTGTGAATGCATATTGATGAAGTCTTGAATTATTGCTTATCTTTTAATCTCTTGCTAGCAACGTGGATTGCTTTGATTTATGTGTCAAATTCATAATAAACAAACACATTTAATCACCATAACTCCTAAACAACACCCATCCGCAACCTTTTAAAACATTGTAACAACTTAAGAGCCGTAGAAACTCTTTTGTAGGGACTACCCCCCTTGGCTTCGTTAGGAGTTAGCCTAAACAGAGGAGCTAGGAGTAGGTGACAGTACCTGGCTCTGTGCTTGCCCCCAAGGTCACACCTCTCCCACTTTCTTATGTGAGGAGACAGCTTTCAGAAGATTTCTGCTGCTGGTGTGCAATCGGCGGACAACATCTTTTGGCGCTGTTGCCGGGGACAAATCTTTTTGTTCCTAGACGATCTTTGTTTCTTTTTAGTTTTTACCTTTTTCCCCTTTGTGGTAGGTTTTTTGTTCAATCACTCTCCGAATTTAGACTTAATTTCACCTGGCGACTCCACTGTCAGTTAACACCTCAAGGTATTCGACTAGAAGGAACTCTGAAGGTTTGTTCAGTTTCATCCTTGACCCTAAAAAAGTCTATAGGAGGAGACTGAACAAACTAGCTTTTCGTAGGATCCTTGCAGAACTTGGATTTGAGTCTGTTTCAGACATCCACCTTTTATTTCCAGAAAACTTAGAAAATTTGCAAAACAATAACTGTTTCCTTGACACAATGGGTGAGTTCTTTACTCAACTCAACTTTACTCAGATAGCAGGTCAACCTCATGACATTCCTGAAAAGGCTATCGACAAACTTATGACCTATAATGGCACTAATGCCTCTGTCTCTGTTGAGCAACATATCAGAAATTTCTCCAGGCACTGCGGTTCTTATGTTAGGGGTGTTGATAAACATGAAGATGTGTACATGACCTTGTGTGCTCTGTCTTTGGATGGCAAGGCTGGCAACTAGTATGATAATTTGCCAAACAATTCTTTTACTACCATAGCGGACTTCAAGACTGCTTTCCTTGGAAAGTTTGGCAGTAAAAAGTAACCTAAACATCTAGTAGCAGCTTTGACTAGCATGAAGAAGTCTAAAACGGAAACCATGGATGAGTTCAATAATAGGTTCACTGAGTTGTCAAATTCCATCCCTGCCACTTATGTTCCTCCTACAGCTTTCATTTTGGATTATTACATTGAAGCATTAAGTGGCAAGATCCAATACCAGATTAGAGACAAGGAGCTGACTACTTTACTCTTAGCTCAGGGTTTGGTCGTTAAAATTGATAAGAATATGCAGTCTTCAGTAGAGTCAAATATCTAGGGTTACTCTAGGTCATCCGTTCCTCTTAAAAATGTTGAACCTAAAGGGAAGGAGCCGTCAAACGAAGCTTATGAGAAGAAGCTCATGGACCTGACTGAGAAAATGCAAGAAATGGAAAGAAAACACTCAGCACAGATTAAGGAGGTTCAGAATAGGGTCATAACTGTTAAAAGAACTCAACCTCTGCCACCTCCTAGAACTTTTTCTGCAAGGCAAACATGGCAGAGAAAGAATCCCAATCATGAGTAGAGGCCTCCTCATCAGCTAGAGGCTACTAATGTGGTTGAGCCGTACAAACCATTTTGTAGGGCATGTAGAGATTTCCATGAGGAATCTGGCTGCCATTATGCATGTTATGTCCACGAGCATGGTTATCCTGAGGGGTGTGGTCCTAGTACGTCTGCAAGCGAGCCTGAATTCATTCACAATGTAGGAGACATCTATGTTGACCACAAGGATAGTTGGAATCAAGCTAACCAGTTTCATCAACGGGTTGATTACTTAACTGAGTATTACGGGGAAATGCCTTCAAATAGTAACAATGTTCAAAATTTTAAAGGCATAACATATCAAAGAAGACCAAGGGAAGGACCATCTACCCAAACTGCTCCAAAGGTAATAATTTCTGACATTCCTCCAGAAATAAATGATAAGTTAGATTCTGTTGCTCTAACTTTTGATTTAGGTAGTTGGTTAGCAGACTCTAAAGTCCCGGTTCCTGTGCTTGAATTATGTAAAATTCCTGGTCAAAAGGAGAAATTGTTGAAAATGCTAGAGCCTCAAATTAATAATGATCCCCTTCCTACCTCAAAGATTGTTGCACTTGAAAAACCAATAGCTCCCAAGAAAGTAACTTTTGCCAACACTGTAGAACAGCTTCCTCCTAGTCAAGAAAATGTTTGTGGAGATCCCCTTGTAATCTTGCATACTAGGGACCCAAGAAAAGAAGATCACCTGCCCTTCTACATGTCATTGATGATAGGTGATTTTCTCCTGCACAATTGTATGCTAGATTCAGGTTCAGGATCCAATATTATGACTAAGAAAGTCATGTAGCAACTTGGCCTTAGAACCACTCGCCCCTACCAAAATGTATGTGCCATGGACTCTAGACCCGTCAAAGTTGAAGGTATGATCGAAAGGAAGGATGTAAGATTAGCCAAGTATCCAGACATCCATGTTACCATGGATATCCTCGTCATAGATGTGCCGGATAAATGGGGCATGCTCTTATCTAGAAATTTCAGTGCAACTTTAGGGGGATCCATCCAAATGGATTGGACATACGCCACTGTACATGCATCAGAAGATTCATTGGTTAAGTTACATACTAAGAAAGAATGAAGATATCATGTAGAAAGCCCAAGGAAACCATCGAATGTATGTCAACTACTCATGTGAACTAGGGATGTACCAGATTAACTCCACTTTCTTAGAGCCTATCCATGAAGAAATTAAAAATGAAAAACTTAATGAATTGTGGAGGATGAACTTTGATGGAGCTTATTCTAGAGCAGGAAAAGGGGCTAGGATAGTCATTGTTTCACCCGAAGGTAAAGTTTTCAACTTTGCTTTCAGATTAGAATTTGAGGCAACCAATAATGTGGCAGAGTTTAAGGCACTTCTACTAGGCACTGAGATTGCCAAGGACATGGGGATCAAATTGCTTAGTATTAAGGGTGATTCTGACTTAATTGTACATCAAGTTAAGGGTCAGTTTGCATGTAAGTGCCAAAGATTAAAGAAGTATAGAAATGCAGTCTAGGATACAATGGAATTCTTTGATGCCCTTAATGTAGAAGCAATTCCTAGAGATCAGAATAGTGCCGCCGACCAACTAGCATTTGCAGCTTCAACACTTCAGCTGTCAAATGAGATGATAGAGGGGGATTATCCTTTAGAAATTAACTTCAGACCTTCTGTTCCTGATAATGTAGAACATTGGCAGGTTTTCAAAGATGATGAACAAATCTTGAGATTTATTCATAATGTTAATGAGTTCTATAACTTTAGAGTGAATGAGCAGGAGGAAAATAAAGAGTTATCCTGGAGAAGGTGATCAGTTTAATAACCCTATCCCACGTGGTCTAGTCACTTTAGAGAACATCTTTGGTAGGCAGGACAGGAAAAAGAGTAATGTTGAACAAATGAAACCTGGCGAGTACATTGAGATCAACATTGGAATGGAAACAGAACCCAGAATTATAAAAATCGGAAAAGGAACATCTGAAAAGGAAAGGAACAACCTTATAAATTTGGTCAAAGAATATAGGGATGTTTTTGCATTCACTTATGACGTACTTAAAGCATATAGGGAAAATGTGTTTCGGCACACTATTCCCTTAAAACCTGAATGTCAAAAAGGCAAGCCTTTCCGTAAAAAACTTAGGCAGATAAATCCTAAGTTGGCACCAATCATAAAAAGGAGTTAGAAAAAATGTTGGCAGCAGGAATAATAGCTCCTACGAGACATTCAACGTGGTGTTCTAACTTGGTGGTAGTTAGAAAGAAGAACGGGAGTATAAGGATATGTATAGATTTCAGAAATCTAGACATAGCGTGTCAGAAGGACAATTACCTCGTCCCCAACATGGAGACCCTCCTCCAACGGGTCACTGGATCAAGCATGATCTCGATGCTATATGGTTTTTTTGGCTATAATCAAGTAGTCATTCAAGAGGAGGATAGGCATAAAACCACTTTCACAACTCCTTGGGGCACTTTTGAATATCTGAGAATGCCCTTTTGGCCTTTTAAATGCAGGAGCTTCTTTCCAAAGGGCCATGGATTATGCTTTCAAGGAGTTGATTGGTAAAGTCATTGAGATCTATCAAGATGATCTTACCGTATTTTCGAAAGAAAGATCCAGCCATGTTGGTCATCTCAGGAAGATTTTCGAGCGATGTAGGAAGTATGGCATTTCTTTGAACCCGGCTAAGTCAGTTTTGGGCATAGAAGAGGGAAAACTCTTAGGACACATCATCAATAGGGACGGTGTCAAGATTGACCCTGAAAGAGTAGAGGCTATAAGAAAGATTCCCCTTCCTAAGAATGTGAAAACCCTTCAATCCTTCAATGGTCATATAAATTTTATCAGAAGATTTATTCCTAACTTGGCCGAATTAATGAAACCTATGCAGGCCTTACTTAAGAAAAATGCCAAGTTTTTGTGGACTAGTGAAGGAAGGGAAGCCTTTGGTTCTATAAAGAATGCCATTACCAGGTCTCCAGTCTTAGTCAGCCTGGATTACACGAAAGATTTCATGATCTTTTGCTTTGCTTCAGAAGATACTATTGTCGGTGTGTTGCTCCAAAAGAACTTCAAAGGGTTCGAGCAACCTATAGCATTCATGAGTAGAGCCTTGCAGAATTCCGAACTAAGGTATACCATCATGGAAAAGTAGGCTTATGCCTTGGTTGAGTCTTTAAAACATTTCAGGACATATATTGGATATTCCAAAGTTATTGGATATGTTCCCCATACTGTAGTGAAGGATATCTTGTCTCAACAGGATTGTTTAGGAATAAGGGGTACATGGGTGTCCAAAATCCAGGAAAATGACCTTGAAATAAAACCTACCAAATTAATCAAGGGACAAGGCCTTGCTAGAATGCTTACTCAGAAGAATGAAGAAGCTATTGAAATGATTGCCAAAAATAATGCTCCTCAACCAGCCATGAGTCTTGCCCTTCAAGAGCTTGACAATCATTGGTATTCCGATATCATTTTCTTCCTTTTCCATCTCACTTGCCTGAATCACTTCAAAGGTCACAAGCGTAGGGATTTGAGACTCAAGAATGCTAGGTATTGCCTTACCCAAGACGGTCTGGGTTGGAGGAACCCAGATGGTATCATACTTAGGTGCATCAACGAACAGGATTCCAAGAAGATCTTAGCAGAGTTTCACTCAGGATTTTGTGGAGGCCATTATGCAGCAAATACAATTGGAGCTGGTTACTATTGACCCACTATTTTTTCAGATGCTCACAATCATGTCAAGTGTTGCCAAGAGTATTTAGCTTTTCACTGGGAAGCAGAAGTTGGTTGCGCTTCCCCTTACTCCGGCTGTGGTCCTTGCCCCTTTTCAGCAGTGGGGGCTTGATTTCATTGGAAAATTTAAGGATAACTCTAGCAATGGTTTTTGTTGGATTCTCACAGCAACTGATTATTTCACTAAGTGGGTAGAGGCCATACCCACTAAAACTGCCACTGAGAAGGTTGTTATAGATTTCATCGAGGAAAGAATCATCACTAGATTTAGTACTTCCCTTAAAATAACAACCGATAATGCCAAAGCTTTTAGTTCAGGAGTAGTAAATGACTTATGTTTTAAATATGGCATTATCTTATCCCATTCATCAGATTACTATCCACAAGGCAATGGACTTGCTGAGTCCACTAATAAAAATTGGATGACTATCCTTAAGGAGACTGTTGGGGATAATAAGAGAGCATGGGATAGCAAGATTAAGTATGCAGTGTGGGAGGATAGGATTACTAAGAAGAACTCAATTGGAAAGTCACCTTTTGAATTGGTGTATGGACTCACAACCACCCTTCCGGTCAGCATGCAGATTCCGATCTTCAGGATGTTGAGTGAATATGGCACAGAACAATCAGAAATGGAGCAGAGGATCAATCAGATCATAGAGTTGGATGAATCTAGAAGAGCTTCCCTTGATCAATCACTCAGACATCAAGAAAGCATGGAGGGCACTTTTGACAAGTTAGCCACGCTGAGATCTTTCCCAGTAGGAGATACTGTTCTCTTATGGGATAAGAGAAGAGAGAAGCTTGGGAAGCATGGAAAATTTGATAGCCTTTGGAAAGGTCTGTTTATGATCCACGACACTGCTGGCACAAATTTCTTTTTACTCAACACCATGGATGGAGAAACATTAAACTTGCCCATGAATGGCCAACACTTGAAGCCCTTTTATCGAAACAACCTCCAAGATGACCAAGGGGTCATCCCAGGGCTTTTCTAAACCCATCCTTGTTGTATTTTTATGTACTTCATTTTTGCATCATATTTTATGTAGAATGTTGTATCTTAACTTTTGTATTTTAACATTTGTATCATATTTCATTTATATGCTGAAAAAGAAAAAGTTTATTTCATGTACTTTGATTTGAAAAAAGCAAAAAATATTTTTTAGTACTTCATCATGGCATATTTTTTATCATATACGTGGGACTAAGACACTTATGTTTTCATACAGGTGCCAGAGATTCCTGGATTCTCAGGCACTCTCTTTGATCAATAGATCAAGCGAGTACCCATCCCACAGTTGGAGTCAGATGTTGCCAACTTTTTTGTACCATAGTTGGATTAGCTAAGGAGCCGTCGGTTGACAAACATGACCAATGTTTGATTCCAGTGTATCAGATGATCCGCCTTTGTGTCTAGCCAGTTTTGGCTAGTCAGTTTTTTGTTTGAATAATTTTGACCATGGCCCCGCGGGGTTTGTAATAAAATGTGCTAGTAGGGTGTTTTGAGTGGTTCGGTCTCCTAAGATCACCCTAAGATGTAGAATTTCAACTAAGGTATTCCAGGGAGTTTTTTTCCCTTGACAATTATGCTTTGCCTATAGCTAAGTATAATTGACGAGGTTTTCTCCGGCTGCTTCCAAAGCTAAAATGCCCGATTTTGAATTCTGGGCCTTGGGGGGTTATTAGAGCCCAACTAAGTATATATAAACCTACTAGACATTATTAGAATAGAGCATGGTCATGTCCTAAATCAATAGGACCTTGAAAATTGTTTCTGAAAATTATTTACTGGACGCGTCAAAAATGATTTTTTAATTTTTTCCCAAGTTTTTAATTAAATTTTTCCATAATTTAAATGGAAAAATTCAATTTGTAATAAGTTAGTCATCCGGAACCCGAATTCAGTGATTGAAGGCTCTAACTTTAAGCCAAAAATCATTCTTGATCATCCAGCCAGCCGGATCCAACTTTCAGATCATCATTCGACCACATAACGCATATTTTCTCAAAAAAGTATTTTTTGGGGAAAAAATTGATTAATTAATTAAAATGATTATTTTGGAGAAAATCCAAATCTCTCCAAATTAATCCGAATTCAGTGAAATGAAATGCAAAATGACATGGCATTGGGCATTTATGATGATTGGAGTTAACAGAACTCAGCTTTAGTCAGCATTCAGTGAGCATTAAAGGTATATTCAGTTAGCAGTCTTGTCATCTCTAGCTAAACTCATGAATTAGATGATTTGGAAGACTGGGATTGGTGTGATGATAATTATGGAGCAGTGCAATAATTGAAATGAGGGATTGGTGCAAACCCTAAGGGTTTTGGCACCTAGCAACTCCAGTTAGCTCCTCCTTCAACCCTCACGCCTCCTTCCTCAAGCTCACGTCCTCATCATCTTAGAGATGCGCCTTCACACGTGTGGGTGCTTTCAGCCGTTGGATTTGATGTTTTAGGTTTGGAGTGGGGGCGCCTTGCCTAGGTGGAGGCCTCCCCTCACTCTTAACTCTTCAGCTTTGGTTTTAAGCTATCAGTTGTGTGTCGAGTCGGTTGGGGTTGGATTTTTGGTTTTAGGGTTTTGGTATTCATTCATTGTATAAATAGAGGCTCTTTCAGTTCTATCAGAGGTGGATTTTTGTGTAGAGAAACTCTGGTGAAACTTTGTAAATGCTTGTTGCTTTTATGCAACCGTTGGAATAAATTTAAGGCTTTGGAGGCTCATATGGTGTAACAATTGTGGATGAATGCTCTTGATGGATGAGGTGATTGTGTTCTAATTCTTCTCTTTCTTGTCTATTTTGATTAAAGATCTGTGCTTTATAAGGCTTCTGTAAGCACATAAGAACAGGTATTTGTGGTTTGCAAGTTAGTTGTTTATTGCTTTACTTTTTGAAATTGAAAAGAAGTATTGTTTATTCAGTCATATTTCATGCTTCTTTATATTTCAATTTGTGAACAATACATGATCTAATCCATTATTTGGCAAGTATTTGAGTTGATTTCTTGTAGATCAGTCCATCCAACCAAGTAGAAGTTCGAGTTCAACTGCATCCTCTTCTCTTGGAGTCAAGTGCAAAATTCCGGAAATTGCATGCTTTAAGAGATCCAAGTGTCCTTAAGAAGATCCACAGGTTTGACTATTTTCTCTTCTCTTTCATTCATCTTTCAAATTAAAAGTTTCTGAATTTTTGGGTTAAGGCAAGGTTTGGGCTAAAGTGATCAATCATTCACCAAAGCGTATGCCCTTGTTGGCTGTCCTTTCTTGATTTTGCAGCCCTCTTTCACTTCTTTTTGCAGCCCCTTCTTCTCCCCTTTCGCTGCCCTTGTTTGCTCTTTTTCGTTACTTTTTGCAGCCCTCTTTTTGTCTAAGTTTGCAGCCCTATTCATCCTTTTTGCTGCCCCTTTTTGGGCGCTAGTTTTCAGTCTTCTTCCTCTTCTTTTGCAGCCATCTTTGTCTTTTTTGCAGCTCCTTTTTCACTTTTATTTTCAGCCTTCTTTTGACCTTACTTTGCCCTCTCTTCACCCTTTTTGTCTTCTCTTTTCGATAGCTTCTTATTCTTCTCATCTTCCTCCGGTTTCGGTATAAAAGTTGGGTTTATTTTTAATTGAGTTTATAGATCTAGTTTTAGTTTTTGGACTAACATTATAACAAGTTAGTGTTCAAAGCTCTCATTTTCAGGCAGGTAAAAAGAGCCCAAAGGCCATAAGAAAGCAGGTAGCAAGCAAAGAGCAAAAATACCAAAACACCTCCCTTCTCTTTCTTCCCTTTCTCACCTTTGCTCATTCAAGAGGAGGCTAAACACATCAAAAGATTGTAAAAAGTTAATAAAGAGTGAGTGGGATTACGGCTTCCACACCCCTCTTCCCCCGTTTGGGGAAGCTTGTATCGTCCCATTGTCATGCTTGTATGTTTTGCTTAATAAATTGCTAAAGGTAGAATAGGATAGATTAATTTCATAGTCATTAGAAGTTGGTTTTTTCATTAAAGAAAGTAGTTATTTTTTATTAATCTATCATTCATAAAAAATAAAGTAAAAAATGTTTCTTTGATTATTTGCTTAGCTAGTGCATTGTTTCTTTACTATTTTACTTACCCCCTTGCTTTCCTGATTAGGGTCCTAAAAATCCTGAAAGAGACTCTTGGGTAGTTTAGATCTTTGTGTTTCTTTTAATTTTAACAAATTAATTAAGTCTCTTGAACTTGCAGTAACACAAGTCAAGAGCACTCTCTATCGGAGAGCATAGTTAGAACTGCACATCCTTGCATTAGGCATTTTAGATTAGCTAAGTCTTTTGAACCGTTGTCATAAGACAGGGTCAAGAGCGCTCTCTGTCGGAGAGTCTTAATTAATCTGTTTAATAAAATCTGCAACTCACACCCCCATAATTAATTAACTTCGTTTTCTCCTTGCCGGAGTATGCTTAGACCGACTTTAATATTGGAGTACCCAGAAACGGCATTGGATTTCTAATCTTGCAAGAAAAACGTAATAAAATTTAAACCCCATAACCAACGCACCGACATTGTAGGGAATTTCCTAAGTTCTTCTTAGTAGAGGCGCCTGAATCTTCGCTGTCTAAGCTTCTCAGCTAGCTTGTCAATCTTTGCGATACCAGCCTGGGATACTAGGCGGGCCGTCATGCCTTAAACAAATAAAACTTGGAATATTCTCCCGGCTTTTGACGAACCTTCGTTGACACCATAAGAAAGATCACTTAAAATCCTTAAAACTATACCAAGATCACTTGCACAACTTAATATTCACTAGTTTTATTTCAAGACTTGTTGTTAAATTCTTTACGCATCCAGTATTTTGACTCCATAAGGCACTGGTCTTTTAATCTGCATAATTATTATATCTGGATCAAATTGTCTTTGGCCTTTTTAATTTCTATCTGTGAATGCATATTGGTGAAGTCTTGAATTATTACTTATCTTTTAATCTCTTGTTAGCAACGTGGATTGCTTTGATTTATGTGTCAAACTCATAATAAACAAACACATTTAATCACCATAACACTTAAACAACACCCATCCGCATCCGCAACCTTTTAAAACACTTTAACAACTTAAGAGCCATAGAAACTCTTTTGTAGGGACTACCCCCCTTAGCTTCGTTAGGAGTTAGCCTAAACAGAGGAGCTACAAGTAGGTGACAGTACCTGGCTCTAAGCTTGCCCCCAAGGTCACACCTCTTCCACTTTCTTAAGTGAGGAGACAACTTTCGGAAGATTTCTGCTGCAGGTGTGCAATCAGCGGACAGCACAATGTTTCAGCAGTTGGCGAGGGAATTATAGTCCATTGGCACGCAGCTAAGGCACTCGACAAAGGCAATCAGGACGATGGAGTCTATTCCTGCGTGACTGGACACAACTGTATGTCAACGCACGTGACACAACACTGTCCTTAACCTCCACAACTGGCACAACTGGTGCGACGCAGCTGATCCCTTGTACCGACAGACAGTTTGCGACTCGTTCTTTAGTTTAGGAATTTAACCATGAATTTATACACGACATTCCCGCGATGCTTTTAATATTCATCCATTCACTGATTATTAAGATAGTGCATACATTCAACTGTAACTACTCAATATACAGTAAGCAAATACTTCAACATTCACATAATCACTCATCATCAATCAAACATTCAACACAGGAATTAACGTGGAAATCCATCTGGGAAAAACCACCAAGGTGCTCTTCATCTGGCATGAGAAATTGTGTATAGCACCCTGCAGTCTGCAATCTGCAGACTGTTCTTATGATATGTCTTTCTTACTCAATCTTCTGCTCTCATGCTCTCTGGTTTATTCTTCTATCTACTCCTACTGATCCGCACACAGCCTGGATTGACTCTTCTACTTACTATCTACGCACTCAGCTGCAGATTTCTTCTACTACTAGCAATCTGTGCACACAGCTGTAAGAGCTGCTGCTCAACAGCCTTCTACTTCTACCAGACTCTTCTCTGAGTCCTCTCTTCTACTCACCCTAGCTTCCTTAACAGGCTAAACAAAACAGCAAAACGATGGACCTTAACGAATGTCCTCTAACAACAATGACTAATGTGCAACCCTTATACAGAATGGGTTCTTCCTATTTATATCTTCTACAGGACCACACAGGGTTGACTACATACTGCTCATCAGTTACAGGTCATGATCAACCGTAAAAAATGGTTACAGGCTGTTAGGGACTGACACAAGACACTCTCGGCCTGACTTACACAATATTCCTTCATACGTGCATTGTCCGCAGGCTTACGCCGTCTTTAGCAGCCACAATCTGCACTTGTTGCTTTCTAAACCGTTATTCGCTTGCACGCTTGCCTTTCCTCTTTCTCGCGTATGCTCTATTCTTTCGCGTCGGTTCCTTTGCTTCCTTTGCGACCCGCTTTCCTCTTCGTCGCACGTGCTTTTCCTTCAGGGCTTGCGCGCTAGCTTCTTCCTTGTCTACTTTTCCTGGCCCAACAAGCCCCCAACACTCACATGTGGCTCGTCCCGAGCCACTAAGCAAAAATGGAAGTCTTCTCAAAATTTCCTATCCCAAAAGTTAGCTTCTCTCAAGCTGTTAGCGAAGCCTTATACTTATATCCGCTAGCACGTCCTGTAGTGGTCATGCAATGGAAGGTTGATGTCTAATTGATCACATGGGCTTCTCGGTCGATGTGCTCCTTCATCAACTTAGCAGCTCGAGTGCCTTGCTGTAGCTGTCAGCACAGTTATGGCAGTTATGCCCCGGGAGGATTTGACAGGACCCAAAAGCACGTCGTCATTCTCCTCGTATCTTGTCGAATTTATGAGTCTTAGTTGTCATAACGACTTCTTCCTTTGTCGAATATTCGCACTTTAATGTCAGCTAGACTGTTATTTCCGCTTTTTGCAGTACTTGCCGCCTTTTACTGCGCTTTTTTTTTTTCTCATGCGCTTAGCGCTTGTTCCTGCGCTTTGCGTTGGTTCTGTTGCAGACGTGCAACATAACAGGTTACGTCTCTTGGCCTCTCATCTTTTTTTTTTTTTTGCGACTCTAACAAGGGATGTTATGACCATCATAGTATGGTTTCAAGCGAATGTCGTTCACTATACCCGCAACATACGTTCCATCTAGTTTCTACAGTTTTACTACACCTGCATTAGTGATGTGCGCGATCATATATGGTCCTAGCCAATGCTTTTTCAACTTGCCGGGGTGTTTGAAGAATTTGCAGTCATACAGCAACACAAGTCCTCCTACTTCGAATGGCTTAACTCTGATATGGCGATCATGCCATGCTTTCTATCGTTGCTTCTCAATTGTCTGATGAAATCCTACAACGAAGCGTTCTTCTTCCATCCGAACGAGCTGTGACAACCTTTGTTCGACAGCATCTCCGTCAGCGCAACAATCCTTAGACTCGGTACAATGTACTCCATTGGTAGCACAACTTCCTGTCCATATACTAGTCTGAATGGAGTGTGCCCTGTGAGTCGTTTGCAAGTTGTGCGATACGCCCATAGCACAGCTGAGACTTTCTGATCCTAATCATCTCAGTGCACATTACATACCTTGGTTAATGCGTTCTCCAAGATCTTGTTGAAGGCTTCAACCGTTCCATTCGCTTGAGGATGATAGGGTTTCATCTTCTTATGCTGGATCTGAAACTTTGCAGTCAGCTCATCAATCACTTTGTTAACAGAATGTGTACCTTGTCCAGTTAGTAAAATTTTTGGACCGCCAAATCTGGTGACTACATTTTCAAATAAAATCTTTGCTGCAGTCGTAGCGGTACAATCTTTAACAGGTGCGGCTTCAGCTCATCTGGTCAAATAGTTTGTCGCAGTGATAATGTAGCGGGCGCCAGTTCTCTTTCCTGGTAGGCTGATTGGTCCAACGAAATCAATGGCCCACTTGTTGAATGCTTGAAGTGTTATCTGTGGCGCAAGTGGCATCTCGTCGCGGCGCGACGGCTTTCTAGTTCTTTGGCAAATATCGCAGCGTCTGCAGAAATTTTTAGTATCTATGTGTATGGTTGGCCACTATAATCTTGCCTGCAATATCTTACACAATTGCTTTTCCCGCGTAGTGTCCTCCTGCGACACCAGCATGTGCTTCACTCATAACCCAGGGTCGTTCATAGTCAAAGACATAGCGACGCAGTACTTCATCCGCGCCCAACTTATACAGATGCCCAACAATTAATGTATAGTCGGCAGCTTTGACAACCAATTGTTTCTTCTGATTAGTTGACATTCCTTTAGGTGCATAACCTGTACTCAAAAAGTGGATGATGGCGTTAAACTCAGGGTTATGATCGTCCATCATGTGAATTGCAAATAGTTGGGCGTCAGGCAAATTATCTTCCAGGCTGGTTGGTTTTTCACCACTTTCTATCCTTGGTAAGTGGTCTGGCCCGACATTCAGTCGACCAGGTTTGACAACGACCTCAAAATCGAATTCCTGAAAGAGGAGAAGCTATCTGCAGATCTTCCCCCCCAACACTGGCTTGTTGACTAGGTATTTCAACCTGAATGGTCAGTGTACATCTGAAAATGTCCACCCAACAAATAGTGTCGGAATTTCTGAAGTGCATAGACCATAGCAAGGCCTTCTCTTTCTGTCGTCCTGTAGTTCTTTTCTGCTGTTGACAGTTTCCTGCTAGCAAAAGCAATAGGGTGGTCAAGCGCACCCTCTCTTGGTTGGGTCAAGACTATGCCGAGCGCGACAGAAGACACATTGACATGCACGTGGAACTCTTTCTTCCAGTCCGCGAATACAAGTATTGGCGTAGTGGCCATTGCGTTTTTCAATTTATCCAAGCTTTCCTGGCAAGCTGCTATCCATTGAACCTTTGCGTCTTTCTTCAGCAATTTCTCCATTGGTGCAGTAATCGCTGCATATCCTCTGATGAAATTCCTGTAGTAGCCTATGTGTCCTAATACTGATCTTAGCTGCGTGACTGCTGTAGGTGGTGGTAAATCGAGAATAATCACAATCTTTGCTGGGTTGACTAAAATACCCCTGCGACGTACGACGTGCAACACACCAAACAGTGCATAGAATATACATTTTTTTGAATTAAGCGCGATCTGGTACTGGCGACAGCGGCCGAGCATCATGCGCAGACTCTCAATATGGTCTCTTACTAGACCAAATACAATCCAATCATCAAAGTATACCTCAAGAAATTTATGTATAAAATCTTTAAAAGCAGAAACTACTATTCTAGAAAAAATAGTAGGTGCATTCTTGAGTCCAAAGGGCATTATTGTATACTGGTAGCATCCCCATCCTGTGACGAATGTCGTTTTGTGGCGATCCTCTTGTGCGATTCTGACTTGATGGTAGCCCGAAAAGTCGTCTGTAAATGAATACATCTCTTGCCCGCTGACACTTTCAAGTACTTCATTTGTAAATGGTGTTGGGAATGGATCGTGCAAGCATGCATCGTTCAACTTTCTCAGGTTGACGCAGACCCTGACTTCTCCTGTTTTCTTCTTATCCTGGATCACTATAGGGCTGATCCACTCTGAGTCCTCAACAGGTTCAATGATTCCTGTGTCGAGCATACGATCCAATTCTGCTTTTACCCTTTCCTTGTATTTGGGGTTCATCGTATATGGTCGCTGCTTACTGGGTTTAGCATTTGGTCGCAGGGGTATTTTCATCTCCCCTAGGTCTCCCACTATCCCCTTCATCTTTGAAAAGTTGGTAGGGAATAGGTCCTGATATTCATGTAATAAATCCGTGAGCTTCGCAACTGTCTCTTCATCCCAATAATCTCCTATATTGGTGAGCTTTGGGTTCTCTGGCGATCGAATGTTTACTTTCTTTATTTTTAAGGGCTTGAGGAACTTGTCACTTGAATACCACTCCCTTCTACTTTGCGCATGCCTTTTGATTCTGGTATGTTTATGTTAGTGGGATCATCATCTGGATCTCCAGCTAGATTGTAACAAGCCATCCATTACTGGATGGTTGCACTGCACTGGTGAGAGTTAGCTTCTTCGACAGGGATCTCGGCAAATATCTTCTCCTTTATCGTCTGAAGCGCAACATCAACTGTAGGGTGCTCATTGGGGAATTCAAATGTATGCGCAAACTGCTTAGCAAGTCCTTCCCAATCTTGGGTTCCTTGTCGCAATTCCATGGATGCATACCAGGTTCTAGGTGTCATTTCCAATGTATGTATGAAATGATGGACCCACTCGTGTCGCAGATATTCTGCAAATATCGTGCGACAATGGTTAAGATATTCAACTGGGTTCGCCAGTCTTGAATACTTGTGATTTACGAGGGTGACCTCTTCACCAAACCTGACTTCCATCAACCTTTTGCACTGTAGCAAGTCTGTTATAGATTTCTTATGCGTACCCCACCATCTAGCAGGTGTAGCTTTTAGTACGTGGTCTAGCGCAGACAACCGCTATGACTTTGTTACAAGTCCTTCAAACTCAGTTAAGAAGGTTGCAAAGTTAGGTAAACCCTCATAGGTGGGCAGCTCTCGCAGCTCATTCTCCACTCGTCACATAGACCTTGTAACTCTTGCGCACCTCTGCATAGAGACTTCATGCAGTCTGTTTTGCCAATTCTCTAAAGCCTCCCTTAAGTTGGATGTGCAGGAGCTAGCACTCTTCCAGCTCAGGTTTCCATCTGTAGTCGGATTGATGTTGTCTTCTTGTAATGAAGTGACATTGTAGATTTGGTAGAGATAGTCAACCTGTCCTTCATTGTATACATGCTCAACATATCTCTGTCCTTCTAATGGATCAATGGGCGGCACCACCACCATCTCATTATCCTCAAATGAGAGGATCCTTTTCTTGAAGTTTATAATGGTCTGGTTGTCTATAACCCAATCTATCCCTAGTAGTGTGGGATATGGGTTTGTGTTATCAACAATGTTAATGACCTCAAAGTTTGCAAATGTGCGCAACCCTTCAATGTCGAAAGGGACCTGACTCAACCGACCAATGGGTTTGACTTCTTCAGATGTCGATGGATTTCTGGATCCACAAATTGTGGTCACACATCCAAGAATACTTCCCTTTGTTTCTGGACATCGAATGGCTCCTTTTTTCTGTACCGCTGGCCGTACCTGTGGTTGTGGTTGTTCTTGTGGTTTATCCTGATCTGCTTCGGTCGTAGCACCTCCTCGTGTTACAATAGCAACATTAAGATCTTGTGGTTCCGTAGCAATCATCTGAACATTCATATTCGGATTTGGATTTGGGTTCTGCGCAGGGATAGGTCCTGCGATAGTCCTTGCTTTCCATTTTGCGATCAAATAAGGACATTGCTCCACATTATGGTCCTGCCCCTTATAATATGAACATGTCTTTGCAGGTTCCAGGCAATCTCTGGCATAGTGACCTGGTTGTCCATAGTTATAGCATGTAACTTGACCCCTTCCTCTACCAAAACCTCCTCCTCCACCTCTTCCTTTGAAGTTTCCACCACCCCTTCCCTGTGGGTGTGGTTGTTGTGGCGGGTACCGATTCTGCTGGTAGTGCGGTTGGTAGTGATTTTGTTGCGCGTATGGCTGCTGATGCGCATACTGAGGTTGATACGGGTTTTGATATTGACTGGGTGGGAATTGCGCAGGTTGATACGATGCTTGCGTCGGTTCAGCTTGAGCGAGCCCCTCATTTTTCATTAAGTAGGTATCGACAGTTTTTTCCTTCAGAAGCTGGTATGCTCTACAATCTTTTTCGTCATGCCCTACTGATTTACAAAATTTATAAAAGAGGTTTGTCAAAGCACTTACAACTTTTTGCAAATATAAACATTCTTCGTCGCGATGCCCCTTACACTGGCATATGCGATGTTGATGAAATTGTCATTGATGCCAACATGGTCTTAGCATAGAATATTCTGGCTATGGAGATGTTAGGAGGAATAACGTTGAAGGCCATCCAGACTTGGATAAAAATCAAATAACCTCTCTTGTTCATTAACCTCTCTTGTAGGGTGAAGCACGCAGCATTATGAAGGCATTGAAGTTTTTTCAAGAATCTTGAATGGACATAGAAGATCAATGGGAAAAATTAAATGATGCATCTCCTTGGGTTTTCATTTGCAAGGAAAAGAAAAGCAAGAGGAAAGGGCAAGAAGATCTCTCAAAACAAGCACATATCCAAGAAAACTCCTTTGAAGCTCAAGTACCTTGTCATCAAGAAGAAATCCTTTAAGAAGTCCATAATGAGGTTGATGAAGAAGAATGTGTCCAAGACCAAGCCCTTGAAAGAATTTTTGAAGAAGTTCATTGTTGAAGATTTTTGTGCAGATCTGGAGCAGCCTGTTATGATCTCTCTTAGGGCTGAATTAGACCATCAGTTTCAGCCTCTTCCTCCAGATATTGCTGCAGATTTAGGACAGCAGCAACAGCAAAATGAAAATTTTACAGGCTGGAGCAGAGGTATGAGCAGCTTGTAAAGTCTAAGTTTTCATCTCTGCATTGTTGGATAGTCTGAGACAAATTTAAGAGGCTGTTGTATCACTGCTTGAAAATTACCTTCAGAAGAGATCGTAGTATGAAAATTATCACAGCGTTGTAACTATCATAGATCTGTATGAGTTCAGCATAGTAGTATGTGCTATGGAGCTGCAGCTTCACAAGTTATAACATATAGGGAAGCAGTTACTATATTGATACTTGTTGAGGCCTTTGAGGGATGTGGGTTTTCCCAATTAAGGAAAACTTATTGGAAATATGAATAAGCAAGGGAGGAGAGGACATGGGCATCTATCAGCGACAAATTTGATCCCAGAAGACAATACACTATAAATGGAGAAAGAATTAATATTCAGTTTTCAATGGAGAAAGAATTAATATTCAGTTTTACCATGCTGATGGGGCAAGGGATGAAGCATTGAATGAACAAATTCTAAGATCCAACAAATAAAAAGGTGTTGGCCCAATAGAATTTTTGAAGTCGGCTCCATTAAATTTTTGTTGGCAAAGTCGGCTCAGTTTTAATTACAAGTCGGCCTCTACAAATTTGGTGATGTCGGCCCCTTTTAAAATGATAATTTATCTATGTGAAGTCGGCTCATATTTGATTTGAATTTTTTAATAGAAAGTCGGCCCTTAAAATAAGGAGAAATGCATCTATAAATACTCTCACGTTCTTTTCATTTTTGTGATGTAAGTGTAACGTGGAGGGCTCTGCGATTTGAAGTAGCAGCAGGAGGAAATATATGGGAATAGCGTGGGAGCAGTAGTTACACTTGAAGATTGCAGCAGCTCAGGAAATTTCTTTTGGAGCAGCAGTACGGACATTAGCAGCAGATTGAAATTTTCGGTGAAAGGGAAATTCGTGGCAGCTCTTTCGTTGATGATTTCTGTAGAGTTGTGATGCTTCAGTTTTTTTTTAATTAGAAGAAGTTGAAGTTCTAGGGTTCGAGACCCAAATCTGAGTATGAAATTGTAGACCTGTAGCGTTTGAGGAATAGATCAAATCAAGTCTGAATATGATCGTAGTTTATGAATAGTGGAGGATTCAAACTCAAATCTTATGATCACAGAGACCTCTAGTGACAGAATGCATCCTTTCTGAGGTTACGATCTATCCATTATTGGTATAGGGTATATGTTACAGGAAGAAGAATTCCCTAACTCATCTGAGGCTGTGACCTTTTATAGTTGAACTGGAGACACTCTTTAAAATGCCAGGAATTAGATTTGTCAGGTCTGAGATTTGAGGCTGCGGCCTGTTTCATTTATGGATGAAGGATATGTGTTGAAGCTAATTCTGTCTCATACAGCCATTCATTATTGCCGAAATCTGAAGACAGAATTTTGGGACAGATCCAAGAAATTTTTGTTTGAAGCATGCCTGAGGATCTGCGCTGATTTGACTAAGGCAGTAGCAAACTTTGAAAGTTGCAGCAATGGAAGGATAACTCTCTTGGTTTTTATTTTTATTTTTATTTTTAGCTATTAGAAAGCCAAAATTTGTGACTACTATTGTAGGCTTTATCCACAGTCCAGAATTGAACAAATTGTTTGCAAGGTTGACTGGGTTTTGAGTTTCAGGGTTACATTCTTCTCCACCCATATGAACCTTTTGAAGACAGCTTAAGGCAGAAGTTTGTGCTAAGAAGGCTTCTAATGAAGATGAGGATGATGAGCTTGCTGACTGTGGAGTTCTGAGGCAAAAGCAACAGTGGTGATGCCCTAGCTGGACAATGACAGAGATGAGCAAAATGATGTTCCATAATTTGCAGACTTGCAGATCAAACCTCTGAACTGGTTCATGCCTAAGGCAACCTTACATCCAATGATCTCAACATATAGAGGTCACATTATTGGTGAGTTAATTCTGTTGTTCCATGGTTGCTAAGTGAAAGTCCTGAATCATCTATGGTGTTTGGACAGTCCAAGATTCTCAGCATTTGTGCATGGTTCTGTATTTGATGGCAAAGTGAAGACTGTGATGTTAATGCCCAGTCTGAGTTGATATTTACAAACAGTCTGAAGTCCTTCTTTTCTATTGAAGATTAGAAATTGATAGTGTATGATGACAGTCCTGAAGTTTTGTTTGTGAAAGACCATTCACAGTCTGATATTCAGAAGCACATTCTCAGTTAGTATACACAGTACAAAGCTGTCATATGTTTTGATGTTTGGCAGCAAGGGAAGAGGTGTGGTGAGCAGAGTTTGTCTGCTTATATGGAGATCAAGTCTGAAAGAATACACTGTCCAAGTGTGGACTTTTGATTGAGTTCCTTCGAAGCATACACACAGTCTGAATTGATGTGTTCTTTGATATAATAACCAGTCAAGGTCAAGGTTGAATTTGACTATGAGCAGCAGTAAAGGAAGATAAAGCACAAGTGCAGATTTATATGATGCTGACAGCAACATAATATATGCAGGATCAGAATGATGTGCCTAACAGAATAATGATGATATGGCAGTAATGCATCTACAAGCAGTACACTCAGCCAAAGACATGTTGACATGTGGCTTCTTGAGCAGCAGATTAAACAGATAATGATGAGCAGATGACCAGCAGCAGAGGTTGGTTAGTTGAGCAGCAGTGTTGACCTGCTGAAGATGAGCAGAGATTAATGAGCAGCAGTGAGCAGTGGTACAACAGAGTTGGTGTGATGAGCGTAGAAGATGAGCAGCCTTGATGTGTCAGAGATTTCTTGTGTGACACAAGTATACTGTATTGTAAAAGCAAGCTTGTCTTGCTTTTGAGGTTAGGATACCTCAGTCACTTCTTAGCAGGGTCTAAGAGAACCAGGTAGGGTCCTGGATTAAGAGCAGGTGCTCTATTTATCAGTAGGTGCTGATTTCACCTAACGGTTGTAGCCGGACAAATAATATAAAAGATTACAAATTCATATGATGTGGTGTTCTTCTGTGTTATGGCTCTTGATGGTTTAACTGCTTTTGATTTATGAATGATGATCTGGAAGATGTTTATGAAATGTTTATGATAGAGTAATGAATTGATGAATTAGTAGCTAACCCTGATAAACTGAAAAGTTGTAAAATTGGCTGCACACTGATTCACCCCCCCTCTCAGTGTCTACATTTGGTATCAGAGCGGGCCTTTGTCACGAGCCTAGCAAGCTCGAAGGAGATCCTTAGACACAATGGAGGAAAAGAAAGAGTCATCAAGCAATGATATCCCTTTACTTGATGTTACAGATTATTTCAGTTGGAGGAGCAAAATGAAGGCTTATCTGAAGAAGTTCGGGATTTGGGAAATTGTCATCAATCCACCCGCTCCTTCAAACAAGAAAGGAAAGCCAGCTGCACAGAAGGAAGCGAAGAAGGACAACACTACAGCCTTGAAGTTCCTCATGGATGGTCTTCCTAGTTCAGTGAAGGAAAGTGTAGGAGAGTTCACTTCGGCAAAAGACCTATGGTTCGACGGTTTTTTCCTTCAGAAGCTGGTATGCTCTACAATCTTTTTCGTCATGCCCTACTGATTTACAAAATTTATAAAAGAGGTTTGTCAGAGCACTTACAACTTTTTGCAAATATAAACATTCTTCGTCGCGATGCCCCTTACACTGGCATATGCGACACCAGGGTAGTCCATGGCCATTTAATGGGTTTGGCGCACTGGATGAGACATAATTCATGAAGGTCAGACAATTATCCTTAGTATGTCCATTCGTTCTGCATTTTGTGCACCATAAATCTTCTTGTGCTTCCTTAGCCTTCTTGATGTCCTGAAGCTGTATTGTCAGATTAGCCAACTGTGACAGAATCTGTACCATCCCTGTGGCATCGTCGCCAATTGGCGAGGCCTCTAGCTTCATTGCTAACTCTAATGCTTCTATCTACGACTCGATCTTTTGTTGCATTAACAACCCTCGGATGTGTGGTAATAACGCATCAATAAACCACTCTTTATTCTGTACGTCCGACATTTGGAAACTCACCTTGGCCATCAAAGTTTTAAAGCGTTGGTCAAAGTCTCGTACTGACTCTGTCAGTGATTGTTTTATCTCCTTGATCTTAGTAATGCACTACGACTCAGACTTCGGTTTTCAGAACTCAAAGATCATTGCAGCTCGGATCTCATCGAGGGTCTTTTGCGGTGTTTCGGCCGATGTGACACAGAACTTCATAAACCAATCCAGCGCACGACCCCTCAGAGTCGTGATCATCTGCGCCTTCTTTATGTCCGCATTATGGACTAAACGAACCATCCAAACGGCTTCACAGAGGAACCAATGCTGCTCTGGATCTTCTGCTCTGTTGCCATTGAATGTGGGTAACCGAATATCCACTCCAGCCATTGCGTTGGCGTCGGGGTTTCCTGGTAAAGAATTGAAAGGAGGTGTACTCTCTTGCTCGCTAGTCACAGGGCTAGCACTATCAGTATTAGCAGTCCTTTTCAGAGATGAGACTCTAGATCTTACCTCTGGTGATATTCCTGGTGTGATGTAGCTGCGTCCTAACCTCTGTGTCTCCGCAGAATCTTTAGAGTCTTCTGCTCCTTCCGAAATCGGGCTATAGTCCTCTTCTTCGTCGCAAGATCCTTCACTTCTCTGCGACTAAAGTTTGTGTTCACTCCTCGAACATTCTAGGATTCCATCACCCTCTTTGGGTCTTTCTTCTTTTCCCTGATCTGAATCTCCTTCCACTCCTTAGGAATCCAGCTTCTAGTTCAGGTTTTGTACTTCCAGGGAACATTTCAACTCACCCTTTCCCATTTTCTTAATAAGTCGTCTGCGACATAGTCTCCTTCCCGGGTGTGCGACTCAACTACTCAACTGCAAGATACCCTTCTCATAGACAAGCATTTTGATCCATGTACTGATAGATAACAAATATCTTCTTCGGGGTCCTTGGAAAAAATTTCTTTCAGCTTCACTATATGATGTTATAGTATCGAGTGCAAACTCTATAATATATCCTTGCAAGATACTGTCGACCCAAAAATCAATAGCTCTAGAAATGGCGTTACTTACACTGGTTACCTCGCGAAACAACTGATCACTCCATTCGATAGCTTCTCTTCTCTAGACAATCTAGTCGCCAATCTTGACAACCATTCGTGCAGTATAATGGGGAACTCAGCAAAGAAGACCTCGTGAATCTCAGAATATATATGCTCGTCCACCTAGTTTTTTGCACTCAACCGTGTTCCTGTGCTTTCTTCTTGCGCAAATGTTAGCGTCTTAGACTGCAGCTAGTCCTCTATCTCTCTCTTTGTCGGATGCCACAACATCTCCCTCGACTCAAATGATTACGGGTCCCGGAAACAAAACCATTTGTTGGGCTCTATCACCTTCTTATCTCGACCCGCGGTTCAACAACACCACAAGACATCGGCCTGACAGAGCAAGCTCAGTCGGCAACACCTGCGAGGCAGACAAAGTCTCACTCGAGATATCTAATGGGTAACTGCCAGAACCACGTTTCCGCAGTTGGCGAGGGAATTATAGTTCCTTGGCACACAACCAAGGCACTCGACAAAGGCAATCAGGACGATGGAGTCGTCTCCTGCGCGACTGGTCACAACTGTATGTCAGCGCGCATGACACAACACTGTCCTTAACCTCCACAACTAGCGCAACTGGTGCGACGCAGCTGATCCCTTGTACCAACAGACAGTTTGCATCTCATTCTTTAATTTAGGAATTTAACCATGAACTTATACACGACATTCCCGCAATGCTTTTAATATTCATCCATTCACTGATTAACAAGATAGTGCATACATTCAACTGTAACTAATCAATATATAGTAAGCAAATACTTCAACATTCACATAATCACTCATCATCAATCAAACATTAAACACAGGAATTAACGTGGAAACCCATCTGGGAAAAACCACCAAGGTGCTCTTCATCTGGCATGAGAAATTGTGTATAGCACCTTGCAGTCTGCAATCTGCAGACTGTTCTTATGATATGTCTTTCTTAGTCAATCTTCTGCTCTCATGCTCTCTGGTTTATTCTTCTATCTACTCCTACTGATCCACACACAGCCTGGATCGACTCTTCTACTTTGATCCGTAGGACCTCAACTTTAGTGCATTAAAAGTTTGTTGTAAAAGAATGCGTGCAACAAGTTAATTAATGGAACAGCATTAACAGAAATTAAATGCTCAGAATAGGAATGAAAAACAAGACTGATAAACAGATGTCAAGCAAGAAAACACAGAATCAGAATCACAAACAGAAGTTGATAACGGAGTTCACCCCCTCCACTGGGCTACGTCTCCGGGCCCCTCTCCAATGGGTACCGATCCAATTAATGGCCTTAAAATGGTACAAAATGGTTCTGGAAACAACTTCAGCAACTGCAGAAACAGAATGCTGGATAGAAACAGTAAAGTCTTCAAGACCTCCTCTCTGAAAGTTACAAAACTGAACTTCAACAGTCAAAAGAAGCCAAGTATAACTGAGAATGGTCGACTTCAAAAGCATGTGGTTAGCAAACTCTCCAAGTACACGTTCTCAACGATCTGAGTCCCAATCTTCCCCCCTTCTGGTCGCCAGCTTCCTCTATTTAAGCCTCCTTACCGTTACAAATGAGCCGAAGCGTTAAGGAGGATGCGACTGTTCACATCCCTTGCCAAATGCCAATTCGTTATCATAGCGGCTGTTCATATGTCTTTCACGTTATTACCACTGTGGCATAACTGCCAAGAAAGCTTCGCCAAATAAGCTGTTCATGATGAAATCCTGCCGCCACAAAACTGTGCACCAGACTGCAACCCATTTAGAAATGTCCCCGCGCGAACGTATCGGAAGCCTTAGTCATTTGCTCTTCCGCCGTTGCGGAAGAGGATAAACAACGGCTCCGACGAACTCTATCGGCTGTCGGCTGGTTTTCGAGTCGGAGGCTTTAGGTATTTTGGCTTCCGTAGTTGCGGATGGGGAACCACTTATTTTTCCGACTCCGTCGAGTTATTTTGCCGATCTTTTAAGTTTTGGGCTTCCGCCGTTGCAGCTGCCAAAAGCCTTTATACTTCCGCCGTTGTGGCTGCCGTTCCGCTTCGACTTCCGATCCTTTCTATCTTTGCCGTTGCGGCTCTTTTATCACTCCGGCTTTCGAACGTCTTTAAGTTTCCGCCATTGCAGAAGAGAAAAGCTTGTAAGCTCCGACGTTGCGGAAGAGAATGTCTTCTGACCTCCGATTTGTTTTGCGGACAGACTAATCGTTTGGCCGCCCGCCGTTGCGGAAGGGAATGTCTTTCGACCTCCGATTTGTTTTGCGGACAGACTAATCGTTTGGCTGCCCACCGTTGCGGAAAGGAATGTCTTCCGACCTCCGATTTGTTTTGCTGTCCGATTTTTCCAACCGCCGTTTCTATGAACCATGTACCATATTGGATCTTTACAGAGGAATAATCCGCCGGATCATACTTACTATCTGCGCACTCAGCTGCAGATTCCTTTTACTACTAGCGGTCTGCGCACACAGCTGCAAGATTCGCGGCTGAACAACCTTATACTTCTACCAGACCCTTCTTTGAGTCCTCTCTTCTACTCACCCTAGCTTCCTTAACAGGCTAAACAAAACAGCAAAATGAGGGACCTTAACGAATGTCCTCTAACAACAATGACGAATGTCCAACGCTTATACAGAATGGGTTCTTCCTATTTATATCTTCTACAGGACCACGCAGGGTCGACTACATACTGCTCATCAGTTACAGGTCATGATCAGACATAAAAAACGATTACAAGCTGTCAAGGACTAACGCAAGGCACTCTCGGCTTGACTTACAAAATATTCCTTCATACGTGCGTTGTCTGCATGCTTACGCTGTCTTTAGCAACCACGATCTTCACCTGTTGCTTTGTAACCATTACCCACTTGCATGCCTGGAAGCTTGCCTTTCCTCTTTCTCGCGTATTCTCTATTCTTTCGGGTCGGTTCCTTTGCTTCCTTTGCGACCTGCTTTCCTCTTTGTCGCACTCGCTTTTCCTTCCTGGCTTGTGCGCCAGCTTTTCCTTGTCTTCTTTTCTTGGCCCAACAGTTGGTCGGTTTTATTAATTTGGTAATTATCTAGATTATTAGCAGGGAGGGGGATTCCCGATATACCACGAAGGTACAGGGAATATGTCTAGACTCACACAGTGTGGTAGCACACAAGGAAATGTGGGCTGAATGGAGTCACGAGGGGATGCTCAACACTACACCAACATGGATGTAGCCTAACGAGGTCCCGTGGTCGCTTTTTAGTGGTTCCCGCTTCCTTTGTACAATTTCCCCACACGTAGCAAAATGCAATGCTAGATTTCCGTCGTTCAGGGAGATTAATTAAAAATTAGATTAATTACTAGACACCTAAACCTTTTTCTGATACTACCAACTGATCAGACAAAGTTGCAGTGGAAGTAGAGCATACGAGGATGAAGGGCTTGTATATTTTAAATGTTTTTGAACAAAGTTTTCTAATTAAAAAAAAAAGGTAAATCCCAATAGCCTCTTTCCAGATTCAGTACTCGGGCAAGCCCTTATCCATGAACTTGTACTCGGGAAAGCAAGGGGTTTATTTTAAACTCAACAACGCATAAAAATTAAAATTCTCTAATTACTACACTGCTCAAATCTTTTCCCTTTTGGTACTTCGGTATAGTGTAGTGGGTAAGTATTCAGATTACTTTGCAAACTGAAATAGTGAAAGAAAGCAGCAAACTACACTAACAACATGGAAACCACGAAAAAGGATGCTGACGCAAATCCCCTAGTGGGGATGGGGATCAGGCTCTGATGAGCCTACTCAAGCCTTATTACAATCTTGCAAACATGAAATAAAAGTGCACTTTGGTCCTTATACTTTGGATCCAAAGGCTTACAACAACAGAAAATAAAAGATTTTGCTGAAAGGGGAACTCCATTGAGCTCTTAATGGTTCATTTTCTAGCAAAACAGCCAGAGTTTCCTTCTCCTTTTTGTTATACCTTCAAAAAATCAACAAGCAAACAAATACAAAAGATGCTCAAAGACACTTTAAGAGTGTCTTCGAACAATCTCCGAAATTTTTTAGAAATTTTGTAAGTCAAACTAGTTTAAGGAAATAAAAAAATAACACAAAAGAACAAGTCCTTTTGTGGATCTTGGCTCAATTTTAGGGCAGCCAATGGAAAGCACTCTTATCTTGCAAGATTTAACTTTTCAACTATTAAAAAAAATGAAACTTTTATCTTAGCCTTTAGATCTTAATCAAGAAAGCAGCTAAGAAACAAAAGAATCTATATACTAGATCTAGCTTGCATATGAAACTTCTTTTATGGAAAAACTAGCATCTAGGGCAGCCAAAGGAGCTAGATCTAAATGTGATTTTAACCCTTTAAAATGATGGATCTAATTCGATTTGCAAATTTAAAATAGTAACCAAAGTAGAGAAGGTATAAGGAGAAAGAGAAGAGCAGCTTGGATCTTTGAGCAAAGAAGTCTTAGAAGGTTTAGACGTGTGGGACACCGAGGGTTTGATCTTCCGTAGAAGATCTGAAAGAACAGGAGCAAGCAAGCTCTTTGTTTCTTCAAATCAGATAACCTGCAGCTAGCAACATACTTGCACACAACCCATTAAATCTAGAAATCGAACAAGATAGAAACCAAGACAATATGAGCATAAACAAATGATCGATATAAATCTTGAATCTCTAACTTACTGCAAATAAAAGATTAACTAGATCAAACAAGTTCTAGCAATCCTTCTTACGAAATTGATAGCAATCCTACCAGTAGGGTAGATATTCATAAAGCAAGTGCACAAAGACCAAATACAGGTTACCTCATGAAACCGAGATAATACATCCACTCAATTGACAACATCACACAACATGGACCTCCAAAGCCTCTTTATTTCTCAATAGCAAAAGATAGTACAACAATTACAATTCTCAAGCCTTTGCTCAACAAACTCTAACTAGTTTGAAAGAGGAGAGCAAAGCTTTATTTATAACAAAACTAGGCCTAGGGGGGCACCACCAACACTGAAGATCAAGCTCAGTTGAGCTTGAGTGATCTAAGGAATCCGTGGGGACATTACTAGTCTACTTGAAGTATTGGTATGGAGGAGGTGCCACCTCAAATGAGGTAGGCAACCTCACTCTACCTACCAATCCACATCAACACCACTTGCATGCTCCAACCCACCCTCACGTGAATGTATGACTCAACATGACATGAGCTCCAATATAACATATGGTTAAGTGACAGTTCTTTTAAGCACATGGTAGGTCCCATAAACCAAAACCAAAGTTCACATGTGACGAGAATGAAAGGAAGGTCCACTCCTTAGCTAGCTCGACCCTCCAACATACCCTCATGTGTGAGCTTTAAGAGAGTTGACATCACCACTAAATAACCATTCGTAAGCTATCCTTTTATCCAAACTCTATTATGTATTCATGTGGAGGAGGGTTGCATGACACGTGGGACTCACTTCCATGTCACTCCAATCAACTTTTAATTGATTTTTGACTTTTTTTTAAATTTTGACCCATGCCAAAATGATGCATTTTTAGCAGTTAAATGCCACTTTGATGCTTTGTTAGCCAAATAATGCCTTCCGGGATGTTTTAGCTGCCTGAAACATAGTGAAAGTGGCCGCGAAGGTAAAGATGCCGCCCTGAGTGTGAAAACGAGCATCCCCATGTCAAAAACGGACTCCGGACCCACCAATTATTACAGTTTGAAGTTTTTTAATTAAACCATTAAAAAATGGCTTAAAAATGGAAAAAAAATTATTTTTTTGAAATCGGATGAAACTCTAGGGGGACCTAGTACATGTCCGTACGATTCAATATTGATGCCTAGCACGCTCATATACATTGACACGTGAACTTTAATAACCTCCTAAGGCCTAGCCGCCAAGACGACCATTCCAGCTATGGAGGAGCAGTGAAAAACTTGAAAATTATACATCGCTTATTTAACATTTCATAATTGACAAGGGAAAAAACACATTCGAATGACCGGATTGATGTTTAAGTCTTAGGAAGCCAAGTCCTTTACAAAAAAAAGTCATGCTAGTACACTTATTACAAACTCCCTGAAGGGGTATGAACATGCGGTACAAAAAATAAAAGGGCCATGAAAGCCTGAATGGACTTCTGAACTCTGAATTTGAACAAGTATTTGTTCATCTTTGGCGGCTCACTGAAAGTCCAACTAGATGCAACCTAGTCGGTAACATTTGGCTCCAACTGTGGGACGTGTGATTGATCTGAACCTCATGGAAATCGATCACACGAGAAACCTAGAATCTCTAGTTCCTGCACAAAAACTAGGATAAGTTAGTCACATCTATATAGATAACCAAATGAAACAAAATAAGTTGCAATATATGATACAAAAATGAAAACTTTTATACAACTAATATACAAAAAATAATGTACAAAGTAATATACAAAAAATGAACTAAGCTAAGAAATAAAATGCAAAGAGAGGTTTAGAGAGTGATGATACAAAGATGCCCCCATGAGCATTAGATATTTTCATTGAAAAACAGTTCAGAATCTGTCCGTTGATAGGCAGAGTCTGTTTTTTCCCATCCATGTCACTGAGATAAAAAGAGTTGTCACCAGCCACATCATGAATGATGTAAGGGCCCATCCATAAACTGCCAAATTTTTCGTGCTTGCCCGACTTTTCTTTCCATTTGTCCGAAAGTAACATTATCTCCTTTCTGAACAACCCTTGGTTTGGATGATTTGTCAAAATTTCTTTTAACCTTATCCTGATTCCTATTACACTGATTAACAACTCTTCTGACCTCATCCAACTCTATCAGTTCATTTATTCTACTTTGAAAGTCATCCTGATCTGAACTTGAATCTTGCAGAGTCTGATACAATGGTAACTGAGGATGAATAGGAAAAGTCACATTCATGCCATAAACCAATTCGAAAGGAGATTTTCTCGTTGCACTTTTCTTAGTGATTCTATCTTCCCAAAGTGCAAACATGATCCTACTATCCCATGCCTTCTTATTGTCACCAGCAATCTTATTCACGATGGGATATGACAATGCCATATTTAAAGCAAAATGAAGACATTGCTACCGAACTGAAGGCTTTGTCATCATCTGTGGTTATCTTAGCAAGCACCCCAAATCTAGTGATGATTCTGTCTTCCAGGAAGTCCATAACCCGTTTCTTGATTGCTGCTTTAGTAGGTATGGCCTCTACCCACTTGGTAAAATAATCTGTTGCTGTTAAAATCCAAGTATAACCATTACTTGAATTGTCTTTAAATTTACCAATGAAATCAAGGTCCCATTGTATATTAATTTTCTCACATCTAATTAAATAACTCATTTTAATAAAAGTAACTACCCAAAACATTACGAAAATCCGGCGTAAACGATTTTGGAGTAGTGGGCAAATTCTTTAGGGAAAGCGGGAACAACTAGAAAGTGACCGTGGAGTCCCGTTAGGCTGCACCCTTGTGGTGTAGTGTTGAACACCCGCCCACGACTCCATCTAGCCCACATTTTCCCGTGCAGAGCCATTCTTCCCAAATTTCGGACATATTCCCAGTACCACTTGGTATATCGGGAATCCCCTTCCTTTAATTACTCATCATTCTAATAATTAAAATTGACCAAGTACACGAGCAAAATATTTTCCTTGTTTTCAAGAACATTCATTGTGTTGTGACTCCATATTGGCACTAATTCAATTCTTGTACTCTCTATTTGCTTATAGTGATATTGTGATTATTGATATATCTTGCAATGCTGTTGAATTTAGTTATATAATTTTGCATAGTGTCGTGTCAACAATTTATTCATTTCTAACTCCTTAAACAACCCAATCAATTGAAACAATTAAAACACTTAAGAGCCTTAGAAACTCTTTTGGTAGGGACTACCCTCCTTGGTTTCGTTAGGAGTTAAGCCTAAACAGAGGAGTCAAGATCATGTGACAATACTTGACTCGAGACTTGCCTCAAAGGACGCACCAAGCATCTTGAAGATTTCTGTTGCGTTAACCTAGGTGCATAAGAGGCGGCAACACCACTCAAACTTAGCATCTTTTTTAAGCAACTTCTGCATAGGTTTCATCAGCCCGGCTAAGTTTGGTATAAATCTTCTTATGAAGTTTATTTGTCCATTAAAAGATTGTAGGGATTTCTTGTTGGTAGGAAAAAGTACTATTTTTATGGCCTCAACCCTTTTCGGGTCAATTTTTGTTAGACACACCAGGCACATAAACGCACACAGAGAGGGGGGGTGAATTTGTCTATAGTCTTTATTACTTTTTCAATTTTAACAATCAACTACTAATTCATCAATGCATTATTCTACCATTTACATAATCATTTCATAAACATCTACCACTTCATTTATAAATCACAAGCATCTAAATCATGGAGTCATAACAAGACCAATAGCACAAGAGAACACAACACCATATGATTTTGTAATCCTTTTGTATTTGTTTTGGAACGGTAACAACCGTGAGGTAAAGTCAGCACCTACCGATACACAGAGCACCTACTCTTCATCTAGGACTCTGCTTGGTTTTCTTAAACCCAGCTAAGAAGGGTTTGAGGTATCCTAACCAGTGTTATTGAAACCGGACCAGAACTGGCAAAACCGGCCGATCTGACCGGTTTATAGGGTTGGTCGGTCCGGTCAGCAAAAAAAATCATAAAACCGGATTTTTTTCCAAACCGGGTACGGAACCGGCTGGAACCAGTCAAAAGTGGCCGAATCGGCCGGTCTGGACTGGGGACTCACGAAACTCAAATTTAAAAAAAAAACCAAAAAATAAAACTTTGCTGATGTACTTTGGAGCCTCTTTGTTAATGTACTTTGGTTCAGAACCTCAAAGATGTATTGCACTAGGTGCTATTTTGGATATTTGCACTCATATTTGCTATATATATGAGAAACTTTGCATATTTCTGTATTAATGGTTTGGATTCATATGTATGCACATGAATATATATGTTTTTTACAAAATATGAATATTTTATGTATTTTTTAGTCAGCCGGTTTTTTACCCGATTTTTTGCCAGTTCCGATCCGGTTCACATTTTGGGCTTCGCCGGTTCGATGACCGGTCCGGTTTCGATAACATTGATCCTAACCTCAAAAGCAAGACAAACTTGCTTTTACAATTACAACTCACTGTCTCAACATACTCATCACACACATATATCACAGTCAAGTGCGCTCACTGCCACATCATCTTTCTATCCACGTCATCACTGTCATATTAAACATCACTACTGTTGGTCATCTACTGCTGCAACACTCTTTGCAATCTGCTTATCAATACTGCTGCTCATCAATCATCTTGTTTATCTGCTCACTGCTGCTCATGAACCTTTGGTCAATCCTTCTTCTGCTGGTCAACTCTGCTGGTCATTCTTTGCTTGCTGCTGCAATACTGATCAATAAAGGTGACATTTTTGAACGCTGTCACCATCATCATCATAAAACATCAAGGCAAGGTCTGGAACATCATAGGTTATGCATTATAGTGTGCATCATCATAAGAGAGTATGCATCAAAACATCATCATCATCATAGTTTATGGCATGCAATGTCATCATTACCATGGCTTTGCATTACTGTATTTATACACTGCATAAGTCACAATACTGAACTGTATATAGCATCATATCAACATCATTCTTGTGTGCATGCCATTGTATCTGTAACTATATGTTTTGGAACTTTAACTGTGCACATCAAACTCATGTAACTGCTGTAGTGGATGATTACCGTGTGAATACCAACATATTGTTCAGACTGTAGAAGGCTTAGATTTTTGGTGGAGGGCAGCCAATATTCAACCTGGAAACACCCACAAAATCAAACTTGTTGAGGATTGTGTAAACCTTGTCACAAACTCAGATTGCTGCTGCTTCACTTTAGGACTGCTCCTCCACTGGCCTGCTGCAAACTTGGACTGTTTTACCACTGTTTGTTGTTGCTATTCGAGTTTTAATCCACCAGTTAGGGCACACTTCCTTTTATTTCTGATGCTGCCAAATCTATAATTCAGGAATGTTCAAGCTTCTGGAACTTGGACTGTTTGTGCCTAGGATAAGTCCAAGAGTGGACTCCTTGCTGCTTCAAACATCTAGACTGTGCAACCACCAAAATTGGACTGTTTCTTGTGTAGAAAAGGCCTCCAATACTTGTTACAAGCTTGGACTGTTAGGGCATCATTCCATCATTGTTTAGGCAAGTGCAAACATTAAGAACTCTCATCAAACCTTCACCATGTCCACTACCAAACTTTCGTTGCCTTAGTAACTGTTCGAAGTTTCATGCATCTAGACTGTGCAAAAATGCTAAGGATGATCTCAAGTGAAAACTCGGTACTGTGTGAGAAGGTGTAAAATTCAGACGAGCAACCGTTGCAAAAGTTGGACTATTTACAAAGAAATCATCATCAATCATTGATAAAGAAAACAACAGTAGTCGTCACCCAAAGCTCTCTACTATATACGAAAATCAGACTTATAACTTTCACCTTCCTTTACTAAATTCAGGACTGTGTAAATTAGTGTTAGGACTGTCCCTAAAATTCATCAGTATGGACTGTTTGTTTGTTGATAAGAACCCCAAGACTAGTCTAAAAACAGACTGTCATCTCTTTGTAAGAAGCAAAGAAAAAAGAAAAAGATTACTCCACAAGATGTACCCTCCATCGACTGTAACTCTCGGCTTCTTCAGTCCATACGAATTGCAGAGCAAATATTACACCCACTTTTTCAGACTTCATCACCTGTGGCTGCCTCAGTAGCATACCCGAAATTTACCTTAGTCACGAAAATTTAGAGCTCATTCCAAAATTCCACACCCAAAAATGAATCGTTGATAGGGTATTTATACTGGTTTTTTTTTTGTAAAATTTTTTTTTGAGCCGACTTGAATTAAAAAAACGTTTTTATTTTTTATTTTTATTTTAAATTTTTTTTAATTTAATTGGAGCCGACTTGTAGGGTAAACAAGGTAAGTATTTTATGTTTTAATTAAATTTTAAATGTCACACAATCTACTTAGGTTACCATAAAAAAGGGTATGGGTATGTTGTGTGTTGTTGCACTAATCTTTAATGGTCAGCATGTCTTAGGGTTAATTGTAATTTAACCCAAGACCGCTTATGACCTCACTCTTAGGTTCATACTCCAATAAGGTTACCACATATACCGTGTGCAAGAGTTTCAATTGCTTTCATGTTACCCTATGTGTGTGGGTTCCTTCATCATGCCATCCAGTGTTTTAAAAACCGACTGAGTCCGAGTTGGCTGAGTTGACCCCTGGCCGAGCTGACTCGGCTTGCAACTCGGCTCGGGTGGTCGATTTTATACTTAGTCGGTCGAGTTGGGTCCAAGTCGGCCGAGTTAAGGTCCGAGTTGGCCTTGTCGGCTGAGTTGATCGAGTTGCAACCCAAGTCAGCCGAGTTAGCTGTGGCAGACACCCATAAGAATGCAGACTCCAAAATAACATGTTTATTTTTTATTTTTACGATTTTTCTTATTCTAACCATAACCTGAGGCCATAAGATGATCCCCTGCCCCTCTATTTGCCTCACGCTTCTGCTGTAAGATGTTTGTGAGTATTTGGCATTATTGTTGTTTGGATTCATGGAGGCTTGGAGGAGCATCCAACAATGAAGAACAATCAACATGATTGGAGGAGTTGGACTGTTGGAGACCGATTTTCTATTACCTAGATGTATGTTAGATTCCATCTAGCCATTTTCTTTTTTTCTCATTAAATTGAGAAATATCAGTCCTGTTTTCTATTGTTTGCTGCCAAAATAATAAGATTTTTTTTCTTTTTTCTTTGCATGTTTAGATTTGCTTTGCATTTAGATTCTAGATTGGCCCCAAAAAGAAAAGATCAGGCATGGATCCATGCTGATGTCGTTTAAGGGAAAATGTATTGCAAGTGTTGCAAAACATGGATTAAAGGAGGGGGAATTAATAGATTTAAACAACAGTTGGCTACTGTTAGAGGAAATATTGCCCCATGGGAAGCTGATTTAGAGTTTATTGGAGAGATTAGGTTGGACTTGCAACAACAGTTTGATGAATTTGAAGAGAAGGCTAAACAAAAAGAGATGTATGATCATTGACATATGATGTAGTGGCATCATAACATGTTGTTTTTTGGACTCTACAAGCCATTTAGGCCTCATTGATTATGTTTTTTGTTCTAGATATGTATTGCACAACACACTCGAAGTCATTTTGATATATTCACACTTATATGGTATATGCATGAGTAGACGTTGGATATTTTGTCTCTAATGCTTTGCAAGCATGGATTAAAATATTTAAAATGTTGTTTTTATTTAAAATTTAATATTTTATGTATTTTTTGAGTAATCCGAGTCATTAAATTCAAATCGGCCAAGTCATTACCGATTCATTATCGATTCCGAGTCCGAGTCCGAGGCCGAGTTGACCCTTGACCGATTCCGAGTCCAAGTCCGAGTTTTAAAACATTGATGCCATCTAACCGCGTTAAATGCAAGCAGTGGACTCCATGACCTTTGCAAGGGCATTAGGGTCTTCATCTATGGTTCCAAGTCTTTATCAAGGACCTTTAAGTCATCAATTGTGGGTCCAAGGGCTTCTTCATCAAGCCCCAAGTATATGTTCATGGGTTCCATAGCCTGTCAAGGACCATACAAGGTCATCATCATCATACAAGAGAGCTCCATGACCCAACAAGGGTTGCAATGTCATCAACCACTAAGTGTGGGTCCAAGGACATCTTCAACGCTTCTTCATCCACCTCAACCACACCAAGAGACCTCCAGGGGTCAAGATATCACCTGTGGGGATGCTAGGTCTTCTTTTGGGGTACCATGACATCATCAGAGCATGAATGACCACAAATTGGGTCATTAATGCTTCTCCAACCTATCTAGGGCTTCTCCATTGTTCACCAAGGCTTCAGGACCATCTCCAATGTCTTCAACACCATCAACAGGGTCTTCAACATCTTCAGCAAGGTAGTGGCTCCAAGATCCAGCCTTGTGGGTACAGGCACCTTGTCAATTGGGTACGAGATGCTTCAAGGTACAAACCCACTCTGTAAGGGGTCTATGCCACTGCAAGTGGGACTTGGTGGCATCAGTGACAACCTATGGGGCCATTGCAAGTCCATGTTGGCATGAATGACATTTTCATCAACAATTTTGACCCCATCTTTGGAAATGATGTGTCCCAATAATTTACCCTCATCAACCCCTAGTACTGACTTGGCGGGATTTAGAGATATGCCATACATTCTACATCTTTCAAAAACTTTTCTGAGATGGGCTATGTGATCCAATATTTCCTTGGAAAAAACAGTAAGGTCATCTTGATAGATTTCTATAAGTTTTTCAATTAGCTCATTGAAGGCATAATCCATGGCTCCTTGGAAAGTAGCACCCACATTCAAAAGACCAAAGGGCATTCTTAAGTACTCAAATGTTCCCCAAGGTGAAGTAAACGTAGTCTTGTGTTGGTCTTCCTTCTTAACAAGCCCCTTATTGTAACCCGAGAAACCATCCAGCATGGACATTATCCTTGACCCTGTTACTCTTTGAAGTAAGGTTTCCATATCAGGTAAGGGGTAATTGTCTTTCATGCACGAGATATTTAAGTTTCGGAAATCTATGCATAATCTCAGTTGTCCATTCTTTTTTTCTGACTACGACTAAGTTTGAACACCATGATGAATGCCTTGTTGGTGCAATAATTCCTGCTGCCAACATTTTTTTTAACTCCTTTTGGGCCTTGGTGCCAACTTGGGATTTATCCTTCTAAATTTTTGTCGAAAGGGTTTAGCTTCAGGCCTTAATGGGATTATACATTGGAATACATCACCCCGATAAGATTTTAGCTCATCATAAGTAAAAGCAAATACATCTCTGTATTCTTTTACAAGATCAATCAGGTCCTTTCTTTCTTTTTTAGAAGTACCTTTTCCAATTTTTATGATTCTTGGTTCCTTATCAGTACCCATGTTTATTTCTATGAAATCCGCAGGTTTTATTGTTTCCTTTTTCTTATATCTGTCTTGCCTATCAAAAGTACTTTCCCATTCAACAACATTCTTTGGGATGTGGTTCATAGGCTGATCTTCTTCTTTGATATCAGTACAAAGCTTCATATCTTGGGCGAAGCCTTCAATCCTCTGACCATCTGTAACAATGAACCAAGAGCCCGCTTAAATAGCCAAATGAGAGAGGTGGGGGGATCCATAAGAAATGGAGCTCACGTTGAGTTGCATGAGATGATTTAGGATCTTGAAGTTGAATCAGAGTTTCATGGAGGGAGAGTGGTGCCAGATCTCCATGAGGAGATGCGCCCTCTGCTTGGATGCCTCTCCATGCTACTGGCATGATGCCACCACTACCCACGTGTGAACCATCAAAGAGATAGTGCATATCAATTTAGATATGAGCTAGACATGGAAACCTTGATTCGTGGGTGATTCACCCTTCACATAACTCCAATTGAATTTACCTACTCATTTGCCCACTCACACGCCAACTCATATGGTCCCACGCGGCTTCAGTGAAGGTAGGCGGATAATAGCATGAGGGTAACGCAAGTTGATTGTGGTGGGGTTCCAAATCCATGTTTAAACTTAATATTTTATCCATAGTCTCAAGTCCCCCTTCACTATTTGGAATGAAGCCACTTTAATATAATACATACTCGCATCCTTCGTTGTGGTTGGCGTTTTTAACATATGGTTGATGTCATCCTCACTTTAAACCATATGATATGCCACAAATTAACCAAAGTTTTAAAATCCTTTCACATTTTTAAGAAGTCACTAACCATGGGAAGTCCACTCGCCATGTCACCCACTCACCATTTGACTTATTTTTTGACTTTTAACATTAAAGTGCCAATTCGATTCTTTGTCAGCTAAATAATGCTCCATAGGATGTTTTAGCCGCCTGAAACATATTAAAAGTGGCTTCCAGGGTAAAGAGGATGCTCTGAGTGTGAAAACGAGCATCCCCACGCCAAAAACGAACTCTGGACCCATTCTTTATTACATTTTTGAAATTCTTTAATTAAACCATTAAAAATGGCTTAAAAAACAAAACAAAAAAAATATTTTTTTCGAATCAGACAAAACTCTAGGGGGACCTAGCACATGTCCATACGACTCAATTCGAATGTCTATCATGTTTATAAACATTGACACAGAGGCTCTAATAACCTCCTAAGGCCTAACCACCATGATGACTACCCCCAACTTTGGAGGTGTGAGTGAAAAACTCAGAAATGATTAGTCGTTTGTTCAACAACCAATAATTACAGAGGGAAAAAACACTTTGGGCTAGTCAGCTTGATGCTCAAGTCTGGGAAGCCAAGCCTTTTATAAAAATTGATCATGCTAGCACATTTTTTACAATTTCCCCAAGGGGGTATGAACATGTGTTGCAAATATTTTTGAATAGACTCCCAGAAAAAGCCTGGCAGACTTTTGAATTCTGATCATGAACAAGTGTGCTTGTTCAAACCTTGTCGGCTCACTTGAAAAATCCACCAAGTACAACTTAGGTGGTAACACGTCCATGTGTTGAAGTATCATGTTAATGTCATTGTTGAGAAATTCTAGTGCTCCTCCCGGTGAGTTGGAGGTCCGGTGGAGCACTTTGCTTAGAAAACACTAGACACAAATTAAGTATGATCAGTGCTATTTAGAGAAATGCTCTCACTATAGTTTTCTCATATAGATATGTGTGTTCTAAATGGCCCAATGAGTGTTGTCTCATGTTGGAATACCATAGCATTTTTATTCCCAAATTTGTGCCTCAGTTTATCACTTATGTTGTCCCATGTGGAGCATTGATTGAAGATATACAAGTAGAGATACGAGGAACATAAACAAACAAGAGAAGATGTGTAACGAAGATAAAATATATAAATATTAAAAATAATATTAATAGGTGATTATTAATTAATAATTAATAATTATCAAAGAGTCATGATTGTAGGTTGGAAAGTCACGAATGGACGTATATAAGTCCGACCATTGTAAATGTATCATATCTATTCTATCATCAATTTATATATTATTATGGCTTATTTAATATTCCAAGTCTTTTGGTAATATTAGTTGTGTAAGTGAATAATTATTTGCTTCAAGTGGTATCAAAGCCATCCCTTTTCAGTCTTGTGCTCATTCTGGCCTTTAGCCAAAATTTCAGATTTTATCTGAGTAATTTCAGAGTTTCTCTGTACACTTGGTCTTTGACCAGTCTTGGCTTTTGGCCATTTCCAGATTTCAAATTGACAATATATATATATATATATATATATATAAATTATTATAAAAAATAAAATTCTTTGAAGAAATATCCGCTGCAAATCTGAAGAATACTGCTGCAAATTTGAATTGAGGAAAAAAAAATAAATAAATAAATCGAACTCTAGGCTGCACCATCCTCCACATCCCATCGCCCTCTAGCTGCTGCTCCACCTCCCTTCACTGCCACTCCATTCTCCCTTCCACGCACTCCTTCCACCCTTGCGCTCTCCTCCCATCCCTGCGCGTCCACCCTTCACTTCTGCACACCTCCAGGTTGCTGCACCCCATCCTTCTCCGCCGCCCTCCACCTTCCTACCACCCCTCCATACGCCAACACATCCCCTCTCAGCGTTGAGCCTGTGTATACATTCACGGTAACTAATTTATCACAGCAAGCCATGAATACCAACACAAAGTGATAATAGAACGCGACAACAAAGAAGGCGGTTATAATAATCTGCTGCTGCTCCTGCGTCTAGTGTTTCTTATTGCTGGAAACCATGTGATATACCAAGGGAGGTGGGACGTAGCTGCCCATATTCCGAACGTTGTCAAATTCAGCGAGGAAAGGAAAAAATCTGCTTCACTTCCTCGTGAAGGTCTTGTTGCGATCACCCAGAAAAAAGGGTTGCTTCAGACCAATCGTGACCGTCCACAACCATCTAACATTCCATGAAGGATTTTTAATAACCAATCGTGAAGGTTTTATTTTAATTATTAAAACAAAGATATTAAGTTTGGGAGCTATAATAAAAGAGAGCTATAACACGTCATAAAAGAGATCTATATTAGAAAAAAAGTGAACCTCACTTTATGATAAAGGATTATCATAATAAATAGTAAATATTTGGGAATTAAAGAAGTATTATATTTTAATACTTTAGGTTTTAAAGTTTATAAAAGGAGTTATTAGAGTTTTAAGGAAAACTGTATTAAGGATTTATTCACGTTGCTCTCAAATTATAAATAGAAAAAGTGGATAATAAAAAATACATCAAGTATTTAAAAAAAAAGATTATAATATATATAATCAAGTCAAAAGAGATATATAAAAAAAACAATAATAATATTAATTAAATAATTAATATTTATTATTTAAAAAAAAATAGAGATCTTCTATCATTGAAGAAGCGAAAGAAAAGAAAGGTTATTTAACCTATATATATATATATATATATATATATATATATAAGTCAAAGAAGTCAAGTCAACAAGACCGTCCATCATCGAAGAAAAAACCAAAATCAAGGAAGATCAGTAGTCGACGAAGAGTCAAAACATCTAAGGAAGACTCGTCAAGAAATCAATAGCCATCTATCATTAAAGAAGTCAGAGACAATGGAATTGGGTCTGCACGCACAAATAGAGGAATTAGAAGCCAAATTAAAGGGCTATCGAAGAGACAATGAAGAATTACGGGACATAAATACGAAATCAGAAATGTTGATTAAATTACATAAGATACAAAAAGAGCACAAGGAACAAATAATTTCCGACCAAAACAATCATATAGAAAAATTGTCGGCTCAAATTAAGAAATTAAAAGACGAAAGTGATTTCAATCAGAGACTAACAAATCAAGATATAAAGAAAGAAATAAGTGATTACGAAGTAGAAACAATATGCTTGAACACAATCGTTAACAACAAGGATGAAGAACTGACGCACATACGACAGAAATTAATAGATCAAGAATCAGTGGTCGACCGGTATCGACAACAAATAAAAGTTCTTCAACAACAAAATAGCGACTCTAAAAAAGAACACAAGCTAGAGATCACAAGGAGTAATAAAATAATATTCAATAATTCTGAAGAAATTTTCAGATTAAGAAATCACAACAAAACCCTGATTACAAAAATAAAAAAATTGAAAAACAACAGCAAGAGGGAACAATCCGGGGAAGATCTCGAAGGAAAATTACTAGAAAAGCAAGAAGAAAACCAATGTTTAAATAATAGTAATCAGGAACTACATAACCAATTCAAGGAGCTAGAAATTGAAAAAAAGTCGCAAGAGGAAGGAATCGAAAAGATTCAGAGTCGTAACAATCTACTAGATAACCAAGAAGCACAAATCGAGAAAGTGAAGAAAGTCTTCGTCGCAATCCAAAAGAAAGAAGAATAAACAACACCTACACCTTACAGACATCCTAATTATAATCGTCATTTTGACCAACGACAAGGTCAAAATGAATATTGACAGGAGACTTATGTGGACATGCGAAAATATCGACATACCAAGCAACAATTGAGACGAATTGCCCCACAAAAATATTTTAGAGCTCCAATAAAAATAGATCTGGGATGGACCATAGCATATACGATGCGACAATTCTCCTGGAGAATTTGTAATTCGTATCGGCTCATCTCCTCAAATGTCGCAAATACAAAATGGAAAGAATTCCGAGATGATAGTGTTGCCCACCTATTTCGACTAGGTGGCAACTCCATGTACATGAGGATGTACATAATTGTACCTTAGAAAAATTTGAGGATTTTTCACTTCTGCAGGGCTATTGCCCCTTTGTAAAACGAAATGTCCGCTCCCCTGCGTGGGAAAATTAATGTAATTTTATGTGCTAGTGTGGGTCATATGATACGGATGCCACACCATGGAACGGGTTGTTAGGGAAGTCCCCTCATTGAGTGTTTTTCCCTTTCCAATTGACCTTGTTGAACAAACGAGTTTAATCGGTTTGGTTTTCACTCAAAATCCTCCAAAGTGGTGACGGGCGTTCTACCAGTCAATTCCATGAGGTGGCTAAGGATTTAAAGTGTGATTCATGACCATGCTAGGCGTTTGTCTAGAGTCTTGCGGAGTTTCGTAATGTTGTTGTATTTTTATTAATTTTTTCCTAGTTAATTAATTTCACCCCATGGTGATTAATTAGCTTAGTTTTTGATGTAATAATGTAATCGATCAAGCATGGCATTGTGTAATAGGGGCTATGAATGCAAAGATAAATTGCTATGAAACCCCCTAAGCCACTGATTCGAGTCCCATGTCATTCTGATGAGTGGTTGAGGAGATAGACCATTTTTGTCTAAGCAAGGTCTATTTTTCGTAGGGAATTAATTAAATTCCCTAAGTCAAAATTCACATTTTTTTATTTTGAAGTAAAAAATCAAGAAATGCCATGGTAAGATGGTTTGGGGGTTTCCTAAGCCTAGGAAAACTTATTCCAAAGTTTTTCACCCCCCCATGGCCTAGATATATTTTTTTCAAGTTATTTTTTTAATTTTCCTAAGTCAAAATGGGAAATTTAAAAAATTAAATTGAAATTTTTTATCTAAGGTGAATGTATTTTATCCTAAGTCAAAGGGATAAAATTTTTTTGGAGCATTGGCTAAGGTTAAAACCTAAGTCTAAAGGAGCAATGTCTAAATCAAACTCCAAGCTAAAAATCTCCAAAGGGGGCGCTATATATTAAAATGAAGCCCACGCTAAATATGGATGCACCACTCTAATATAGAAGAGGCACTACATTAAAATGAAACCCACGCTAATCTTAGTGGTGGGCGCATGCATGTAATAGAGGCATCATACTTTTGAAGGGGCGCTACACTATATCATAGTGAAGGCGTTAGCATTGGAGGCGCCACCATATTTGATAGAGGGCGCACTAATGAAGAAGGGACCCACGCTCACATAAAAGTCAATGCCAAAGATAGTGGAAGCGCTAGCAAATATTTGGAGGGCGCATGTTAAATTGGAGGCACCACTAGTTTTAAATGGGCGCTAATCAAAATAGAGGGCGCCACATCTATTTTAGTGGAGCGCTACCACTTAGATGGGCGCTAACCATTATTGCCCACGTTTGTCACACTTTAGTGGGGCGTCAACTTAGAGGAAGTGCCATTTTTAGAGGACAATTTCCACTATATTTAGAGGAGGGCGTCCACCTTGGCCTATGATGTTTCCATTCACATAAAAGCTCATCTAAGGGTTGAAATTAAATCAAAAGCCTAGATCTAAAGGCTAGTATTATTTGAGACATGGATTAAGATTATGGCCTTTGATTAAAATTAATCTAAAGGTGGAGATTAATTGAGAAAAATAGAATGTCAAATACCTAGATCTAGAGGTGGAGATTAAACCCTAGATCTAGATCTAATCTCAACCATTGAGCTTCAAAGGGTTGGGGGTTTGCCTCAACTATATAATGAGGGTCTCACTCCCTCATTAAACACAATTATTCATGCTATTGTTATGCTGCCGGAAAATTCTTCTTCTTACTCTCATATTCTTGCTACCTTGTATTGAAGATTTGCCCAAGCTGGGCTATTTTAATAAAAATTCTTTGGAGGGATACTATGCTGCAAACTTTTGATGATCTACTATTCTTGAGGTAACTTTGTATTTGTCTTGTTTGTATGTATTATATTTTCTAGTTAGCTCTCCACAAAATGTTTTATGGAGAGATTAAAGAGTAAAAGTGTTTTTACTCTTTCTTATGAATGATTTAACATTTCTTTCAAAGTGTTTTGCAGGAATTGTTAGGTGTTCATCTCTAGGATTATAATATTTTGCAGGCATAGATTATATTTGCAGGTTATCCAAGCAAAGAGACCTCTCCAAACATCATTCTGGCAACATTTTCAATTCGGCCATCTACTTTCAGCCTGTTTTAAACTGAGTTTTATTCACTGTTTAGTGGATATAACTCTTATTTTAAGCCCCTAACCTCTTATATATTAGTTTACCCTCTTATTTCTGCTATTTTCACATCATTTGGGTGGCTGGAAACTCATTTTTCAGCCCTCTGAATACCATTTTACTGTCACTTTTTACATTCAGAATTTTTTTGTATAAATTTGTAATTGTATTAGTTTCAGCAAATATTTATATAACACTTTGAGCTTAATCGTGGTATCCCTCATTTGACCTCAAAGGACCGAGATCAGAGCGTGAAGCGCTCAATGCTGTTATAGATATTTGTCTGTCACTCAGATTTTTATGTAAAAATTGTAAATTTGGTACTAATGTTTTAACAACATTTTAGTGTTTTTTCTGTGATTTTTAGCGAGAGATAGCTCGCTGGTTTTTGCCAGGTTGTGCATAAGTAAAGAAGATTTGATGCCCAAAAAGACATAAAATTTCCTCAACTTCAACCGGCACAAAAGGGGTTCCAATCCTCACCTCTTTTCCATATTTTTCTGATTATTGTAAACCCCAAAGAGAGTCTCTTGGGGTATTCTTCAAAGCTTATAAGCTTTTGTAATCTATAATAAATAGAGTAGGAAGTAGAGTAGGAAGTAGGCTAATATTTGCTTAAGTTTTTTCTGTTTATGCAAGTTTTAATTTTCTGCTAAAGTAATCGTACAACCCATTAAAACCTGTGTATCCTCTATCCACTTGTCATCTCCCTTTAGGGAATTCAAGCTGGATATGAAAAGCAGGTGAAGTGGGGGCTTAGGTAATTAGACTAACTTCCCTTTCTTGTACTACAATCTACAATCAAATACTTTATTTCCCAAGTCATCTTGGTGATCATTTTAAAATAAAACTTGCATCTTAACCATCAAGATTAAAATTTATTATTAAAACTTACCAACAACAACTTCCAACATCCTGCTCCTCTACTCGGTACTCCGAGATACGACCAAAGGAAAGGGAAGTCTTAGTTTAATAGGCATCCATCTAGAGATTTTCAAGTTGATTAAAAACAGTGACTCGGAAGCTGCAAGGGGTAGTAGACCGAGGGGGTCTCTAGGCGCTTCGTCGTCCTCCTTGTGAGCACCGGGCCATTGGGGTTTGACCTGTGAGCTAGGGGTGGGCTTTGCTCCCACCTGTTGAGCGCAACAGCAATCCCTCTTCGGTTTGAGAAGAACTAGATCGGGGTAGTCACACCACCGGATCTACAACTTAATCCAAGAAGAACAACATTAATAAAATTAACTAAAATAAACCAAGAAGCACTTCAAAATCGGTTCTACAACACATTTATTTCAAGCATTCTTTTACTACAATCCGTACTGCAATTTTTACTTCCAGCACTTTATTTCTCAGTACATTTATTTGCTTTCGATTCTGCAAATGGTCATGTGGTAAATGCTTAGCTGTTTAAGTTCTATCCATACTTTTAATTTACTGCTGGTTTAATAACTCTCATTCATAGCATTTTTTGTAAATCTGGTTCATGATTCATACTGGTAGACAATCTGTACATTGTTGAAAGTTTTGTTTCCTTATTTGGTTTATTCATATATTTCATTGTTAAACACTTAAGCCATAAGTTCAATCATAGCTTAAATCTCTAGATTGTTTTATTTTTAGTAATCTTGTAAAGTGGTAACTTATTTTGACTCCATTATCTAGGCACTGGTCTTGTTTTATATAAGGTCTTAGCCTCATCCTGTAAACGATCCCTTTAATTAATCTTTAATTAATTAATAAACTTGGAACTTAGTTTTCCCTTAGGGACTACCCCCCTTGGCTCTGTTGGGATCTTGCCTAAACAGAGGAGTTGCGGACTGAGGTGACAATGGTCCCCAGCTCTCACTTGCCCCCAAGGACACACATAGCAGGTTGTGACTTTCCTGCACCTTAAAGTGTGAATTAGGCGGCAACAGACAGATTAAAATAAATAAGACATTAATGTCAAATACATCTTTGAGGACAAAGATTCCCTTAAGGGGAAGGCAATGTAACGAACATAAAATATATAAATATTAAAAATAATATTAATAGATGATTATTAATTAATAATTAATAATTATCAAAGAGTCATGACTGTAGGTTGGAAAGTCACGAATGGACGTATTTAAGTCCAACCATTGTAAATGTATCATATCTATTCTATCATCAATTTATATATTGTTATGGCTTATTTAATATTCCAAGTCTTTTGGTAATATTAGTTGTGTAAGTGAATAATTATTCGCTTCAAGATGAAAAGAGCTTACTGCCATCATATGGTAGATTTGTGCATCCCATGGCAATGACAAGTGAGAAAGGGATTCTTTTGGAAAACCCATGAACAATATTAATGGAAGCACTATTGTTGTTAACTTTCTTTAACAAGCTACCCTGTATTTTGATTCTTTACTGTACTTTGTTATTCAGTTTGAGTCCAATATCATTCAGATTACTACCATTTGGCTTTATTTTGAAAACTTAGTTTTTCATAGATGAAATATGTGTTGTCCATTAAAATAAGATGAATCTGTTTTTAGTGTTTCGTTGGTGTGATATTATCTCAGTGTATTTTCTGCTGTTAATATTCTTGCAATGCAGTTTGGAAATTGGGGCTGGCGATTGGACATTGAAGATTTTGATCAACTGGATAAAGAAGCAGAAAAACTCCACTCATTGATGACCTTGTATAATAGATTGTAATGCAAAGGAATTACTGGTGTATTTTGACATTGGAAATTCTTTCTAGATAAATGCAGTAAGCTCTTCTAGTTGTTGGCAGCCCCAGAAAGGTATGTCAAACTGTAGCTGTTTGCATGAACGAGCTGCTATGAACAATCAGAATAATCTTTGCCATCTTTCTTCATCTGCATATATCAGATTTACAAGCATCTGCATAAATAGTAACATGCAGGGGCATAAAGCAAGGGTCATTGTGCTGAGAGAAGCAAGGTGCTCTACAGCGTGGATGGGGGAAGATCATCAACTCTTTGTTTGTGCATGTAATGATATAACACTAAAAAAATAAAAGAAAGAGCTGATGTTTTATTTCACTTAGTTACCATAGAGTCAAAAAGAAGAAGGAAAGAAAGAAAGAGCCGATGTATTATTTATCTTCACTAAGAAAACAGTTATAAATAAAGTAGGATAAAACCATTTCAACTTTTAGATGTATTAAGTGTGGAGAGGACTTAAAAACATGTTGAGCTATGCAACTTCAATTTATTGATCCCTCTTGTTGCTTAGTAGATCCATGGTTTGGATGGATCTATTCTAGTGCAATTTATTTGAGGAAATGAACAGATGATGTAAAGATTTGTATTTTGGACTTTCCTGTTTAGTTGTTTATAACCTTATATTGGCATGTTCTTTTGGGAGTTTCAACTTTCCTCTTTATTTCAATCATTACGAATTTTCTATACTCTATCTTGTTGTGAATTGAATTTTCTTACATCATTAAACTGAAAATTCCTGTACATATTCAACAGTTTAAATGATATAGCACATTGAAAGAGAGAAATGAGATGTTGACAAATCAGAGTAATATATGGAGGACTATTTATCATCTGTTTTTTACAAATCTGCAATTTTATTTGCAGAACATTAGAAGTTCCAGAATTTAGAACGTATATGGGTGCAAATGAACTATCTAGGGACCATCATGCCATTAGTCTCAAATTTATTGAAAGGAAGCACAAATCTCCAATTTTATTTCCAGAACATTAGAAGTTCCGGAATTTGGAATTTTTATGGGTGCAAATGAACTATCTAGTGACCATCATGCCATTAGTCTCAAATTTATTAAAAGGAAGCGCCTTTAAAGTACCCAGGTTTGTCTAATCCTTGTGATCGTATACAATCCAGTTCAGCCTGAATTAAAGGAGAGATAGTTTCATGTGTCTCATATTCAGTATAACCATTTGTTTGGTTGTAGTCAGATATTTTATTTAGCAAAGAAAGCATAACAGATCATAACAGGTCTGAAAGAACAGTCATAGCAGCTCTGAAATAACTTGTAGTCAAGTATTAATGCTCTGATAGATACACCATTGCAATTATTAGATACTTTTTTTAAAATTACTACTTATTTATACAAAAGATATAACATCAAGGGAAAACAGAAATCAGAAGGGTTTATACAATGGAATTTACATCCTTTTCTTAAAGAAACAAGAACAACAGTAAAATCAGAATGGACACTGGAATCTAAAAATTTGCCATCATTTATCAACAAAAAACCCTATTTCCAATAGCTGCATACATACCTCTTTTCTTCACATAAAACAAAGGGAAGACAAAGAGCTAAGCTCTTGTTGTCACACAATTTGATGATTAAATGTTTGTAAAGAATAACCAATCGCCATATCGGTGGAACCTTGGGACTCTGCCCCAAAGTGTCACACAAGAAGGGTCCCATCTCGTTTCCCAAGTCCACCAAAGAAGAGCCAGTCTAACCACGGGAGTTAAACTTTCCCAGACACTTGCCAGTAGAACTAACTTTCTCACGGTACTAATAAGACCAATTTGGCAAAAGACAGAGGTTCCTTAAGAAATTACATTTTGGAAAAAATGACACCCCCTAGGGAAAAACGCTTAAAGGGGGAAACTTGAGATTTAAAAAGTGAGATGAAACCCCCTAAAGCTAAACACAAGTAACCAAAAGATAATGAGATACAATAGCAAGCTTCTTGGACAAACAAGAGGCACTAAGGATGGCTAGACCCAGATTAAAGGTGGATGTCCTAAAGATTTCTGAATGTAAAAAAAAATGGAACAACGGATTGTTGGGCCTAAAACAATTAAGAAAATGATGCCTAATGAAATTATTATGTTTGGAGAAATAAACTAGCATTTAGAAGCCTCGAGGGGTAGCTTAGTTGGTTGGAGTTTTCAAGTCCAAGACCTAGTTGTCGAGGTCGAAGGTTCAATTCTCATGAATCCAATTGTTTGAGTCCTTTGCGGTTAGGCTCCCAAAATTGGAGCCGATAGGGAGAGGCCCCATTGGGTGTGCCCCCTAGGATTATTATTGTGGATGTAGCGAGCCCTGACAACTAATTGCCAAGGGAATGAACCACGCGAAAAAACACGCTTAGAAATGAGTTATATTTAAGAGATTAAGTACTTAAAACACTTGAAAGTGATGTCTAGAGCTCAAATCTACTGGCTAGTAAGATTTAGGGACATTCCTAATAGGCTTGTTGGTTTATAAAAAATCAAATCTAGAGAATACAAAACAACAAACAAAACAACACTTGCAAGGCTGAAGTAACCCCCTAATACCGGAGAATGGTGAGTGTTAATGCACAACCTAGCAACCCCAAGATTGACAAGTGAATTGGCTACTAAACAGACACAACTAGGGATTCCCAACCCAACGTGTCATTTCCTGATCTGGAATTTCAGGATCTTTTTTTTAACCATATAAATTGCATATGAAATTTGTATGTTAAAAATTCATAAAAAGGCTTAAAAGATTAAATTTTAAATGCTTAAAAACATTCACATAAGCAAATAAACAATATACAAACCATGAAATTGATAGACAATAGATGATAACAGAGTTCACCTGTAATGTCTCCTTCCAACTAAACCATCTTGAGAACACCCGCTAACCTATGTGATTCCTGTGGGTTCGAGCGGGTATTGACAGTTAGGGAATCAACTGAAGACTGATGCCATCTACCGAAAATCTAGGGCATTAATATTATATCATCATTGTGTCGAAGAGGGCCACCGACATGCATGACATCTAAGCATTATTTAATGCACCTGATTAAGTCTCCATGCGCATGCATGCAAGTCAACTGCAAATTAGAAGTTATAGTGACCTAATTAGGTCAAAAGTTAGGGTTTTCGCAGTTGAAAGTTATAAAAGAAAGATAAAGTGAATGGAGACTTTACTTTTGATGATTATTGATTTTNAGCGTGTGACCACAGCAGTTGGGGTTGGAGACGATGTCTTCAGCTAATGGGATTTCGGCAGTGAGATATTTGCTCTAGTCTCCTTCAGGATAAACCATCCAGGTTTGTCACCGTGTCTATTGGATTCATCATTATCCAGTGTTCTAGTATATGTCCGAAGGTTATTTGCAGGTTCATCCATACAGCTAGGGGCATTTAGCTAGGAAACCCTAATTATTCACTAGGACTCTGGATCACCATATTTCTTCCGCATGTGGCCTGCACTCTCACTGATAGGATCACTCTACCACATTGGGTAATTATCAGCCATCAAATTTTCCATCAAGGGCAGTTAGCAGCAGATTGCAGGGTTGTGGGGGCGCGAGCAGCAGATTGGGAGACCAATTCGCTAGGGCATCCGGGAGGTCAAAACCCTTGCATGCTTTGGCCATCCTCTCCGGCACGGGCATACCTACCTTTCGACAACAACATATAACTAATCATGTCCCTTTCTAGACATTGGTAACCCTCCTACAAAATCCATTGAAACACTTTCCCATGGACGAGAATGAACTAGAAGTGGAGTGTATAAGCCAATCTTTCTATTACTTGGCTTACTTGTTGCACACATAACACATCCTTTTATATATTTGGACACAGTATCATTCATTCGAGGCCAATAACAAAACTTTTGTAATTGTGCTACATTTTTTCCTACTCCAAAATGTCATAAAAGAAGAGAAGTATGAGCTTCTCTTATCACATCCACTCTTTCACTTTGTGGAATATATATTTTTCCAAGATGATACAACAACTTGTCATGTATATGATAGTTCAATTCTTCATTTTGATAGCCATGCCTTAGTGATTCATATACTTCTTTAATGTCTTCATCCTTATCATATTGTTCAACATAACTTGAATGTACCAAAGGACTTTGTTGAATGACAATAGAAGCATTTATTGGAGGTCTAGATAATATATCTGCAACTTTGTTATGAATTCTCTTTTTATACTTAATAACCAAATTAAATTGTTGTAGAAAACCCATCCACCCGAAATGCCTTGACTGTTGTAGCTTAGTTTGTGATTGAAGATATTGTAGTGGTTGATTATCAGTATGTATGATTGTTTATTTACCCCTTTGGTAATGTTTCCACTTCTTTACACTTTGTCCTAATGCATACAACTCTTTACCATAGGTAGAATAGTTGATTATTATTTTAGAGAAGGTTTCAGAATGACAACATATTGGTTTTTTCATGTTGCATTAAGACTACCCCCATGGCACAACTACTAGCATCAGTTCCTATCTCAAATGGTTGTTGTAGATCTAGTAGTGCAAGTACTGGAGTTATGATTATCTTTCTTTTAGTGTGTCGGAGGCTTTTTGTTCTTTCCTTCCCACTGAAAGACTTTGTTCACTCTTGTCAAAGCACGTAAAGGAGAATTTATGAAGGAGAAGTTCGCAATGAACTTCCTCCTATATCGGGTTGCTCCCAAAAAGTTTCTTACATCAGTTACATTATTTGTCTTAAGCCAATTTACAATGACCTCTAGTTTAGAGGGATCAATCTTCATTTCACCACCCCTACAGTGTAACCTAGGTAAACTAAAAATGTCTTTCCAAACTCACATTTGGACATCATTAAGTACAATTTTTCCCTTACACGTACATCCAATACATGTTTTGCATGCTTGACATGCTCTTCCCAAGTACAACTAAAAATCAAAATATCATCTAAGTAGACTATGATGAAGTCATCAACGAAGGGCCTAAACACATCATTCATCATCTTTGTAAATGTTGCAGGTGCATTACAAAGCCCAAAGGAAATTACCATCCATTCATACAATCCTTGTTTAGGTTTGAAAGTAGTCTTCCAAATATCCTTGTCATGAATACGAATTTGATGATAACCACTTCGAAAGTCTAACTTAGTGAAAAAGATTGCTTTCTTAAGTTGATCCAAAAGATTTTCAATTCGAGGAAGAGGATTCTTGTTTTTAATTGTGATTCTGTTTAGTGCCCAGTTATCAACACACATCTGCCACGTGCCATATTTTTTAGGCACCAAAACAATTGATGAATCACACAAAGAAGAACTTAGCCGAACGTCCCTTCTCTCGAGCAATTCCTAAACATGTTTATTTATCTCTACATTCTCAGTTATGGACGACCTGTACATACCAATATTTGGAAGAGGTGCATCTTGTTGTAAATCAAGTTCATGTTGAATCTCTTTTTAAGAGGTAACCCTTTAGGTTCTTGAAACAAATATCATAATCAGATACCACTTTAATCAAGTCATTTTTAAGTTTTGGATCACATCCCTTAAAATATTAGCTTTAACTATCATAAGAACAAAGTTCTTACTAGCACTTACCAACCTCTTCATTTGATTTGCATAAACTAAAGAAAGATTAGTTTTCATGCAATGTGCACAAACAATGTATTCAATACCATCTTTAGTGAGCTGATTCATGTTATCTTCCTTGTAAAAATAGCTTTCCTATCGTAAAGATAGAGACTACCCAACACAATACCACATATATCCAACAGGACCACATCTAGATCTACTCCATCAACAAATCTAGAATTAATGGAAAACCTAAGCCTACATTGTTTTGTAACTTGCAAATGTGCATTATCACATACCCATACAAGTGGATATGGTTTAGGGTGTAACTTAGTTTTCGGATGCAATTTTTTAACTATTTCTTCTGAAATGAGATTTGCTTGTGATCCACTATAAAAAAAAAGATTATCAATTTTTGTATGTCTAGAGATTACACTAATAAGAAATAGCTCACGCATCTTTCTTTCATCAACAATAGGTTCATTCTTTGAAACAAAAATAGAAGTATTTTTACCTTGAATGCTTGTAGCAGCCACCTTAGTTTCATCCCTAGAATTAGATCTCAAATCATGTTGGATTGTTGTCGCAATAGTCTTCTTGTCTTCTTTATTCCGAAACTTCTCAAGCTTGAGTTCCAGAAAAAGTTTCCAACATTTGGAAGCATTGTCACTTTTTTTTAACAATGAGTACATGTAGGTTTTTCTTCTTCTTTCATCACAGTAGCAGCGTGTTTACCTTTCTCCTTACCTTTAAACGTGTTTCCATATGTTTTGAAAGGTTTCTTGGAAAATATTTCTTTTGTATTCTTCCCCTTGGACTCCATATGAGTCGCTTAAACACATACTCCATCAAGGTTAGTCAGATTAAACATTAGTATCATATGACGTAAATAACTATGTAATCCTCCTATGTGTTTGAGAAGAGTTTCTTGAGTGTAGAGAGGTATACCAAGTACCAACGATATTTTCCTGAATTTTTGTGTGTATTCCTGCACACTTTGTCCTTTACCTTGCCTCAAGTTTTGTCAATCCATCATAGCTTGTTGCATATACCTTAATGGATAAAACTGCATTTTTTAATGTTGAAGTGAACTCATACCAAGAGGAGATGATTTTACCTTTTGTGGCAAGATCCTCTTAAGATCTACTCTCCCACTGGATGAGAGCAGTCCCTCCAAGTCGGAGAGAAGCCAACTGAATTTTGATGCTATCTTCAGTAAACTTTTGAATCCTACAATAAACTTCTATTTGACGGATCCTATTGTCTAATTTCTCAACATTAAGTTCTCCATTGTAGATAGGTAATTCCAACTTAATATCAAGCTTCAATTAAGGCACATTAAAGTCAATTTTTCAATCAAGTTTCTTTTTCTTTTCAAATGGAGAATGTAAAGAACTATCAAGATAAGATGAAGAAGATGGTGGAGTTTTAGGAAGTTTCTCACCACCTCATTGTTTACCTTCAGCATGAGATGGACCACCTTGTTCACCTCTCTTCCGATCTTGATAAAGCTCCTCCACCATTGTTTACATTTTCATGAAAGCTTTGAGAAATTCCACTTCATATGGGATTGAAGAAGTTGCTCCTTCTCCTTTTGGTGAAATCATTCTTCCTCTTCTTGAACAAATTTCTGGATCAAATTCTTCAAGTTTTGCTTCACCACACTGTAGCCTGGATCATTAGAGGAAATTTCAACTCAAAATGGGCCTTTTAACACTAATTCAAATTCCATGTCATCATGTGTGAGCCAATGAAATTGTTTTAAATTTGAAATACCGTATAGGTCTTAAACACTTTTTAATATCAATTTGGGTATAGGTATCATTAAAAAACTACTTTTGTTGCTCGTATTTTCGACATATCTCCCTGTGTTTTTACTCAAATTTCGATCGGGAGATCTCCCTAGATGTGAAATTAAATTCTGCATCCAACGAGCTTTCCCGATTGAAATTTGAGTAAAATCGCAGGGAGATATGTCGAAAATACGAACAAAAAAGTAGTTTTTTTTCTTTTCTTCCTCCAAAATTAATAAATATTATTTTATTATTTTTCTTAGGAGGCCCATTTTGAGTTGAAATTTCCTCTAATGCTTGTTAACATTCACAAACTCACAATGAAATGGTTAAGCTGCTCTGATACCAAACTTGATCTGAAATTTCAACATTTTTTTTAACCATATAAATTACATGTGAAATTTGTATGTTAAAAACTCATGAAAATGGTTAAAATGACTTTTGAAATGCTTAAAAACATTCAAATAAGCAAATAAGTAGTATGCAAACCATGAAATTGATAGACAACAGATGATAACAAGGTTCACCCCTCTTGGGCTACGTCTCCTAGCCACTTCCAATGAGAAGGCTGATCTTATTAAGTCTTCAAAGCTTACATACATGGGTTTCTGGAACCACCTTTGTTTTCTTTCAGTCAACTACAAAAATAGATAGCACCACTGTGATCCTCTCGAATTTTCGAGAAAAATGAGTATAAATTTGACTACCTTTCCTTGATGCCCCCTCTAGTACGCAAATCGAGACAACTTTGCTTGCGTTGTACGAATCTATACATACATGTAATTTTTATGCCTCGAGAACTGTTCCCATCAATGGCATGTACTTTCTCCTCAAGATTTGTGCAAACAATGGTCATCGAACTCTATCAAATCCAGGTCCAATACCGTGTTTAAATACTATTTTTTAGCAACTATGGCGTGCATTTTCTTTGGCTCCAAATCATAGTTTAAACTAAAAAATATTATCTAACATATCCGATCAACGGACTGGGTCATGGTCTATTGGCAACACGTTGATGTGGGGGAACGAAGGTCTTGAGGTCAAACCTGCGGGCCTCTTGACTCCCCCTTTTACTGTGATAACGATATGAGATATGGATATGTGGTGATGTGTTGGCATGTTGTATTGGCGTGTTGGCTTTAGATTCCACTTGGCTTGTGACTTGGCTTTCCACCATGGTGTTGGCATATAACATTAAACCTCAACCCACTTATTTTTCAAACCATCCATCCATGTAACTTCAAATAGAAGTTAGAACCTTATCCTATCAAGGACCATCGACGGGGATAGTAGACAGATGGATTTCGTGGAGACTCTATCGGAGTGGAGGTTGGGGGTTCGATCCTCTCTGACTCCCCAATTTTTTTATAAACGGTGCAACAAGATGCCACGTGGCAGTCCCCTATTGTCCCACATCTACGTTGTATCTGTCATGTCATCTCCATGTGTGTACCTGTTGAGATGCCACATCACCAAACATGTCCATGTGGCACCCTTGGTGTTTCCATGTGGCATCTGTATGTTGATTGTACCTTCCAGGTGGCACCCCCTTTTGAACTTTTTATTGTAAATTTTAACCTTTTTGTTGAATTTTCAAAACCCCATAACTTCTACGTCTAGAGGTCATTTCATGGGAAATGAACGTTGTCAAAAATCTCTTGACAAGCTCTTCGCATCTGTAAGCTTTAATTCATTGTTTGAAGAATTTCATTTTGACCGAACTTTTGAGATCCTCCTGGATCATTACCAGAAGGGAATCCACTATTTAGGTTTCCCGGGCCCAATAGTAAATGACCCCAAACAAACCAAGGAAGAGACTTTAGCCAAGGTTTTTCTAAGGCTATTTAGAAGACTTGTCTAGCCCCAAATATTGACCTAGCTATATTTTTATGATTATGTGCCTATTGAAGATATTCAATACTATATAAGAGACATTTCAGTTTAATGATCAATGTTATAAAAGTAAATGATACGAATGAAAGTACATTACGAGAATAAACAAATAAATGGACTTTAAAAGGTAGATATCTCGGACCCAGGGCTTAAAAGTCAATCGAGATTATCTAACCATTATAGCCCTTCTAACCACTTGTGGAGTCGAACAATAATGCTTAGTCCAATATTTTAGAACACTAGCCAAGGAGGATCGACGTACCCCTGGCCACACCGCCTGACCCTTAGATGTGTGAAGAGTAATATTCCCAATTGTTGTTTTGAACATACTATAATGATTATATAACTAAGATGTTGGTTTTTAGATGTTTAAGGAGTCCTCAATATACACAAGGTACTATTGATTCTTGTTTATACTAAGAGGGGGGTTGAATCAATATAAGGCACAAATTATACAATTTTCTCTTAACAAATTATGCTTCAAAACCCTTTCTGCCAGAAATAGTAAATAACACAATTTGTGCAAATAATTTGTAACGTAACATTGTGTGTGTGTGTGTGAAAATATTGTTTACATGAATGGGAGACACCAATCTCCAAAACATGAGCACCAACTCACTAAGGAAACAACCTAATTGCAAGCACCAACTCAAAGACTATAGGCACCGACTTGTAAGGACTTCTATCAACTGCGCAAGCATTAACTTGCTGGTTTCAGGCACCGACTTGAATGGATATCAGTCCTATTTGTGTAGGCTCTAACTCACAATGTTCAGGTACAAACCTAATTGAATACTGCTATCTTTATTTGTTTTCAATAGCGATCGAATTCTTCATCACCCACTGAATGGAAGCACTGACTCTCAAATATGCTTTCTAGCACCAACCGGATGGAAGCACAAACTCCTGCCTCTATATTCTCTAGCATCTAGTAGAAGAAAGCACCGACTCCCTCTCCTTATATTCTCTAGCACTAACTCGAAGGAAGCACCAAATTCTTTTCCTTTCCTTCTCTAGCACCTACTAGAATGAAACACCAACTCCCTTTCCTTTCTTCTCCAACACCAACTGGAAGGAAGCACCAACTCCCTTTCCTTACCCCTTCCTACCTCCTTGAAATGAACAGATTATGATAGAACTACAATTTGCATTTGCGTCCCTTTGGTATCTGCTTCTTCTGATACGTGTGTCTATGCCTTCTTGTATCTGTGTATGCGTCCTTTGATATCTGTTTATGTGTCCTATGATATCCACGTCTACATCGTCTATTTTCTGCATATGTGTCTTTGAAATTCTTCACTAGCACATTGTCACTACTTGTGATCTATGTCTTCTGGGATCCGTGATATTCTTCACTATCAATACTTCCACACTTCAGTGATCTACATCATTCGACAATATCAACTCTCTCATATTTTTGTGATATGCGACATTCATTGTTTTCTCTTCGTATATCCTAGTATAGGGAATCTTTCTAATTTGCGCTCTGTCTATTGATATTCTTCATGATTTTGTATAATTCGACTCTCTACTGCATAAAATTCTTCTAGCTCAACGAGTCATTGATACCCCACAATTAGAAGCTTGCCAAGTCAAAATATTATATCTTCTTGATCTTCAAGCTTACTTCAATAGTTTCATTTTTTGCTTGTTTATACTTTTCTTACTCAAGATATGTAACTGCAAGTTGAGATTCCTTTCATTTGGAGACACTCAACTGTCTTGCTTCCCAATTACATTAACCACCTCATTTCATCTTTTGTCGACATAAACCTTGTTGATACTTCAACCTTGTGGGGGTTTGCACACTTATGTCCACTGATTTGGTGGTGTCTGTGCATATGAGTCACACTTCTTGAACTTCCACATTTCTTCTCCATATACTTCTTCAATCTAGTTTTACGCATATAGAGAGACACTGGTTGATATTGCTATTAGACACAATGGCACACTCAGAGTGGGGGGGTGAATTAGTGGGCCAACACTTTTTACAAATTTCACTTCTTCAAATATTTAAACATAGATCATCATATGTATACAATCAAGTTCATCAAAGTTAATCAAACACATCACAAGAGACACTTCATAAGATAAACTTATAAACTTTATTATATCAAATTTGAAATTGGTTACATTGAAGGCCACCACCTTGGGGTCTGCATCAACTTCAACTGACTGAGAAGCACCAAATTCTATGACAAGACCCTGCTTGGTTTTTCTTAGTTCCTGTTAAATTTTCATATGCTAAGCTAGATCATTAGTATTTCATTTCGATTTCATAACAAAGCATATAAACAAGATCACTGAAAGATAGACAAGCACAACCATCCAAAAAGAGAACACAAAGATTTATCCTGAAAAAACCCTAAAGGGAAAAACCCAGCAAAAGCTTCCTCAATATAGATGCCCCAAAAGATAAAAGATAAAACCAACAAGGAGATCAAAGCCTGATCCTCCTCCTTCTCCAGATACTTCTCTCTCCTCTCCACTAATGTGCTATACAAGTGAGAGTGTGTGTGTTCCAAATGAGGAGCACTACACCTCTATTTATATTCATCCGTTCACTTAAGTTAACTCATCTGTCATGTAGTCTCGAGTTAATCATGTAGTCTCGAGTTACACATGTAGGCTCAAGTAACCACACTGGGGTGCTAATGACCCACCTTTACAATTAGAGGGGACTGCCTCATGACTCTTATTAGTTCTTCCGATTAGGAGCATCGGGGTACAAAGTAATACAAGTGGTTCTCCCGGTAGGACCATCGGGGACCACAAAGAAATACATATAGAATATTCTTCGAAGTTACAATATTTCAACACTCCCCCTTAACAAGAAGGGTATTCTATAACAACATCAACAACAACAATAATAGGAGAGAGATAAAGGATATTCATCAACATCATTAGGGTGATACATCTATAAATCACTGGAAGCTTTTCAACATCATGCAGTCTTCATCTTCAATCTTTAGTCTTCAACATCATCAGTACTTTGACCGCTTCGATCAGCAACATCTTCAGCATCTTGATTCTTCAATCAGCAGCAACATCTTCAGCACTTTGACCTTTCGATCAGCAACATCTTCAGCATCTTGATTCTTCAATCAGCAGCAACATCTTCAGCACTTTGACCTTTCGATCAGCAACATCTTCAGCACTTTGATCTTTCGATCAACAACATCATCTTCAGCGCTTTGACCTTTTGATTAGCAACATCATCTTCAACACTTTGACCTTTCGATCAGCAACATCTTCTTCAGCACTTTGGCCTTTCGATCAGCAACAACTTCTTCAGCACTTTGGCCTTTCGATCAGCAACAACATCATCATCATACTTTGATCTTTCGATCAGAAACATCATCAAGACATCATCAAAACATCAACATCATCATCATCATACTCTGATCTTTCAATCAGAATCATCATTATCATCAACCTCTGATCTTTCAATCAGAAACATCATCATACTCTAACATCAACTCATCATCATATTCTGATCTTTCGATCAGTACGTCATCATCATCATACTCTGATCTTTCAATCAGAAACATCATCATCATCATATTCTGATCTTTCGATCAGTACGTCATCATCATCATACTTTGATAATACGACATCATCATCATTAGGATCTCATCATCATCACATTTTGATCTTTCGATCAGAAACATCATCATCATCATCATCACTTTCTGATCTTTCGATCAGAAAACATCATCAGCAGCAGCAACATCATAATCATAAGCAACTTCTGATCTTCCAATCAGAAAACATCATCATCATCATATTCTGATCTTTCGATCAGAGAACATCATCATCAGCAACTTCTGATCTTTCGATCAGAGAAACATCATCATCATCATATTTTGATCTTTCGATCAGAGAACATCATCATCGTCAGCAACAACATCATCATCATATTCTAATCTTTCAATCAGAGAACATCATCATCATCAACAACTTTTGATCTTTCGATCAGAGAAACATCATCATCATCATATTCTGATCTTTTGATCAGAGAACATCATCATCATCAGCAACAGCATCATCATCATATTCTGATATTTTAATCAGAGAACATCATCATCATCAGCAACTTCTGATCTTTCGATCAGAGAACATCATCATCATCATCAGCATTTGATCTTTCGATCAGAAACATCATCATCATCATCACACTCTGGTCTTTCGATCAGGAAACATCATCATCATCATCAGCAGCCCACAGTACAAAGACAAAGAAGTCTTTGGATCTCTTTTGGACTCAAAATCCAAGGATGATGCAATCCTATCACATTCTCGACAACCGAGGTCATCGAATCCGTTCTGAACTGAGGTTCAAGGATGATGCAATCCTGCCACATTCTTGATGACCGAAGTTACACCGAATCCGTTTTGAACCGAAGTTCAAGGATGATACAATCCCGCCACATTCTCAATGACCGAAGTTACACCGGATCCATTCTGAACCGAAGTTCAAGGATGATACAATCCCGCCACATTCTCGATGACCGAAGTTACATCGGATCTGTTCTGAACCAAAGTTCAAGGATGATACAATCCCGCCACATTCTCGATGACCAAAGTTACACCTGATCTGTTCTGAACCGAAGTTCAAGGATGATACAATCCTACCACATTCTCGATGACCGAAGTTACACCGGATCCGTTCTGAACCGAAGTTCAAGGATGATACAATCTTGCCACATTCTCGATGACCGAAATTACACCGAATCCGTTCTTAACCGAAGTTCAAGGATGATACAATCCTGCCACATTCTCGATGACCGAAGTTACACTGGATCCGTTCTGAACCGAAGTTCAAGGATGATACAATCCTGCCACATTCTCGATGACCGAAGTTACACTGGATCCGTTCTGAACCGAAGTTCAAGGATGATACAATCCTGCCACATTCTCGATGACCGAAGTGACACCGGATCCATTCTGAACCGAAGTTCAAGGATGATACAATCCTACCACATTCTCGATGACCGAAGTTACACCAGATCCGTTCTGAACCAAAGTTCAAGGATGATACAATCCTACCACATTCTCAATGACCGAGGTCACCGGATCACTTCTGGACATATGTCCCGGGATGATGCAATCCCTCTTCATTCTCGAAGACCGAGGTCTCCGGATCACTTCTAGACATATGTGCCAAGATGATACAATCCCTCTTCATTCTCGAAGACCGAGGTCTCCGGATCACTTTTAGGGCAAGTGCCCAAGGATGATACAATCCCACTGCAGCATCACTACTCCCCCTTTTGGGGAAGGTCTTTCCGAACCACACCAAGCTTGTCTCGAAAGTGTTCAAACTTTACCCGATACAAAGGCTTTGTCAGCGCATCATCATCTAAACCATCTTCATCTACATCTTCAGTATGTGAATACTGAACTATCACCATATGTATCTCCAGTATGTGAATACTAAAAGCATCATCATCTATATCTTCAGTATAGAAATACAGAGTCACCATCATCTGCATCTATAGTATGTAAATACTGAAACATCATCTATATCTTCAGTATGGGAATACTAAAACATCATCATCTGCATCTTTATCTTGTATGTAGAAATATCGGATTTCTATGTGTTACGACGAAACACAGGGTTCTTTGTTATCACAACTCTCGTTATCACATAGAATCGATTTAGTATCCATCTTCAGGTCAAGGAGACCTGATATCAGCTTCCGAAGCCATATGGCTTCACAACTTAGCACAACAATCTACTATGTATTGTCATTCTAAGAGAAACACTGGACTGTTTCCTGCTAAACCATGAACTCATAGCATACCCCAAACAAAAGCATCTACCTGATGTGCTTTTCCTGTCTGAGATACTTCCAGCCCAATCTACATCTGTATAGCCATACAATCTGTAGTCATGGCTACCATCATAGTATAGACCAAGGTCTATAGTCCCTTTCAGATATCTCATCACATGTTTTGCAGCTACTAGGTGAACCCGTCTTTGAACAAGATATTGACTTAAGGTGTTCACAGCAAAACAAATGTCTAGTCTGGTATTTGTTAAGTACATCAATGACCCAATGATCTGTCTATAATGAGTCGCATCCACTAACTCTGATGAGTCATCAGCTAACAGCTTTAGGTTGGAGTCCATGGGTGTGGCCATGGCTTTGCATTCCAACATCTTGAATCTCTTCAATATCTCTACCGCATACTTTCCCTGGTTGAGAAAGATTCCTTCTGAACTTTATCATACTTCCAGACCTAGGAAATAGTGCATTAACCCAAGGTCTTTCATCTCAAATTCTTCTGCTAGTTTCTTCTTTCTTTCCATGATCTGTTTCTCATTCCCTGTCAAGAATAAGTCATCCACATATAATAACAGGATGACAGGTTCATCTTCTACAACCTTGAGATAATGGTTAGGATCAACTTTACTCTTGGTAAATCCCATAATTGACAGGAAACTGTCTATCCTTCCATACCAAGTTCTGGGAGCTTGCTTCATGCCATAGAGGGCCTTCTTTAACTTACATATATGAGTCCATCTGTCTTCAACTTCAAATCCTTTCAATGTAAAACTCTTCTGCAATCATATCATTAAGGAAGGATTGTCTTTACTTCATCATGGGAGAAACTACCATCATAGTTCTGAAGGAAGTGTACCTTGCTTCCTGGAGTAAGTGTCTCTTCAGAATTAATTCCCTCTTTCTTATAGAAACCTCTAGCCACAAGTCTTTCCTTACATCTATCAGCGACATATTTTATCTTGCAAATCCATTTGTAAGATACCACATTCTTGCTTTCTGGTTTGAGTACTATATCCCAAACATCATTCTAGTAGTCTTTCATCATAACATCTTCCATGAGTTCGTCTTGTCAGATCATCAACATATCCTAGTCTTCTGCATTCAACTTTGAAGGTTGAAACCCACTTTACTCTTGGTAAAGTCTCGATCCATCAGGAAGATGTCCATCATGTCGTACCATGTCGAACTCAGATATCTTCTGTAGTCGCTCCCCCTGAAGTGGAGTATTATCTTCCTTCTTCATTCTGTACAGGTGGTTCTATGCTTGATATATACTGGTCAATAGAGTATGTCATGTCATAGTCTATTCTTTCTGAGGCAAATCACGAACCTTGCTTTGTACACTTGTTCTTGTAGATCCATATGGAGGATACTACATACTTTCCTTTATGTCTCGAAATCATATCGTATACATCATTCCTCATGATCAACTGTTATTCTTTGATCATAGCTTCTTTCATAGCATTCTTTTCTTCATCTTGAGTTATATCTCATACCCATGGTGGTCTTCATCCTTCGAGGTGGATCTACCGCTCTCTGAAGGTGTCTTTGACCCTGGGAGCTTCAGATTCATGTTTATTGAATTGTCATCACTTGTTCTTCGGAACAAGTCTCATCCTTCTTTTCTTGTAGGAGATTGTACAGGATCTTTCCTACAATTCAAATGCACCAATTGCATGGTTAAAACTATTTCATATGCATAACGACAAATTCTTATGCATCGTGCAACTATTTAGCCAATAAAACATTCATCCATATCTCACAGAAACTTTCTAGAAGCCTTCCATCTCTACCATGACATCCTTGAGATTGTGCACTAATCCAATATGTCAGCAAAGAGGTTTGATAAGTAGAAATGGAGAGTTGTATAGCACAATGAGCTACTTACCCATCACATGCATATTAGTAGTATACAGTCATTAATGCAAACAATCTATCATGCATAACACATCAACTGAATATAATCAAGTGTAAAACAATATCATGAAGTGACAATTGAATACTTATCTTTTATTTGTTTCGTGGGTAGACTCCATCTTGATCATTCTGCTTTATCATCTTCTTCATTCATGAAATCATCATTTCTTATCCAAATGATAAGATGAATAAGAGGTTCGTCAAGAATTGAGTTCTTCATATTCCTCATCATTTGAGGGATCTTCTTTGAATGGTGAGAGCTTGATCTTCAATTTGCTCCCATCTTTCTTCTTCTCTTCTTATGAGACGAGCTTCTTCTTCTTCCCAGAATCAACTGAAAGTAATCACTTCCTTTTGGCACACATTCCTCGCATGAATGAATCCCATGATCATAGGAGGCCATTCAAGGTGGCTATCACCACTTCTGCATTCTCTGCTTCTTCTTCTACCGCTTCAAGATGTTATGCATTCTGGATCTTCACATTCTTCAACTGTTTTCTCAAATCCATCTTCTGAATTATGTTCTTATCTTCAAATAGCTTGATCAAGGAATCAAACATCTTCGGTGTCTTTAGGGAAGACACTTGTTGTACAAGTTGATCCGTGATTGAATCAACAATGATCTTCTTGGCCTTGATCAAGTTCTTCTTGTGTAAGGCTTTGAGGCTCATCTTCCTTCTAGAACTGGAACCTCTCTACTCATGTAGGTGTCCAATTCATTTTCTTCAGAGAGATCAAATACTTTCATGCTTGGAAGTTTTTAACTTCACCAATCTTATCATCAAGCTGATGTGATAGATCACTTTGAAATGAGAACCTCAAATGCAAATAGCAAAAGATTACATCTTACCGATTTGAGGTGTCCGTCCTGCTTCTGGAGCTGGTTGATCTAGGGTTTGTTAGAGAAACCCTAATTTTAAAAACTTGGAATCTTTTAGATCTGATTGGATATAAAGATAGATCTTTTCAAATGGAGCTGTCCAATGTACTCCTTTTCTGAAAACAGTGGAGGGAAGCTCTCGAAACAGGAAGCCCTAGTTTTCCAATTTCTTCTGCAGAAATTCCTGTTACTGTTTCTGTGATATCTCTGAAATTACTGCTCTTCTATGTTTGAAAATTTTCACTGAGGTAACCTCGCATGTACTTGATCCAAAACCATAGGTTTCATCAGAATTGGTTTCACCAATTGGGATTTATGATCATTTTCCCAAGGTGACCTGTTACAGGACTGTTCAGAATAGTGAAGTTGTACGGCATGCCACGTGTCACTGGTTCATCATCAGGTTCTGAAATTTGGGCCACAAAAATTACAGTCCGTGATTTTTCTGGAACATCTTCAGGAATTCCATTTGGACCTCTGTAGCCCACGCTACAACAATTATCCCCAGGTGTCCTGTTTAGGGATGAATTCTGGAAGAGGCTAGAACCCTAACTTGGAGGGATCATATCTGCCATAATATAGCGAATCTTAGGCTGAATTTTGGACACAGTGTAAATCAGGATTTTATCTTCGGCCTCTACAAGTTTGAACTCCTATTCCTTCACCAATCGCAAGATATAGCGAATGTACCAAAACTTAGCAGTTTTAGTATTTAGGGTTTTTCCAGATCGGGGTCAAACTAGGGTTTGACTTTCCCGGAGTTTCACCCAACCAAATTTCTTGATCCAGGTCTCTAAAATTCGATTTTGATGAGGAGAAAAATCCTATGCTAGGCTCACTCAAAAATTCTTCTTCTGTAGAAAGCCTTAATTTTCTGCACCAAAACTGAAAATGCTCGGAATCGAATTCCGCTTCGACAGAAAGATGTGCCCTTCAATGGAGAGTCAGTCTAGCCTTCTTTTGCTGATTGATCATGGATAGAGACCCAAAAAATAAGAAGCCCTAGATTCTTTAGCTGCATAATGTCTTCTTTCAGGGTGGCTTTGATACCATGTTAAATTTTCATATGCTAAGCTAGATCATTAGTATTTCATTTCGATTTCATAACAAAAGCATATAAACAGGATCACTGAAATATAGACAAGCACAAACATGCAAAAAAAGAACACAAAGATTTATCCTGGGAAAACCCTAAAGGGAAAAACCCAGCAAAAGCTTCCTCAATATAGATGCCCCAAAAGATAAAAGATAAAACCAACAAGGATATCAAAGCCTGATCCTCCTCCTTCTCCAGATACTTCTCTCTCCTCTCCACTAATGCGCTATACAAGTGAGAGTGTGTGTTCCAAATGAGGAGCACTGCACCTCTATTTATATTCATCCGTTCACTTAAGTTAACTCATCTGTCATGTAGGCTCGAGTTAATCATGTAGGCTCGAGTTACACATGTAGGCTCAAGTAACCACACTGGGGTGCTAATGACCCACCTTTACAATTAGAGGGGACTGCCTCATGACTCTTATTAGTTCTTCCGATTAGGAGCATCGGGGTGCAAAGTAATACAAGTGGTTCTCCCGGTAGGACCATTGGGGACCACAAAGAAATACATACAGAATATTCTTCGAAGTTACAATATTTCAACAGTTCCAACTAAGAAAAGGTGTGCAAGACCCAGCTTGCTTTTGATCACATGCTTCTGCCACTCAAACAACTATGTCATGTCACTTGTCAAATTGCTCATTATTGTCATCTCGTTGTCATTGTTCATCAATAGATCTTCCTACAAATCATTGTCATGTCAAGGTGTAGTAAAGTCTCATAGTACTGCTTGATGTATTCGTAACTTCGAAATGTATTCACTTGTATATCTTATATTGTATTTCATTGTACCCCAATGTTCCTATCGGGAGAATCATTAATATAATAAATTCATGTAAAGTCATAGAGGTTAACCCTCCATTGTAAGTTGGGGCAATAGTCCCCACAGTTGAGGGGTATTAGGGTTATTAGACTCTCCTAGTGAAGTCGGCCTTGGTAAGCAATGTCAAGTGGAAAACTAGTATAAATAGAGAGTGGGTCTCTATTTGAAACACACACTCACTCAACTAGAGTGCATGAGTGAGAGAAGAGGAGCTCGCACAAGTGAGAGAGAGAACAATTGTCGAAGATCATCTTTCTATCTTTGGGTTTTACTTTTTCCATTGGTGCTCATTCTATCTCTGAGGAAGTTGCAAGGTTTTTTCCTTTATGGTTTCCCCGAGGAAAACTCTTTGTATCTCTTATCTCTTGTGATTATTGTTGTGCATGTTATTCTCTTAGATAAGATCCTAAGATCATATTGACTAAATGATAAAAATCTAACATGGTATCAGAGTCCCGCGACCATGTCGGATGTAAGTGCAGAGCCCTTTTGACATGGTTGCGGGATGTGTTCCCCACATGGTCAGATGTAAGTGTAGAGCCCTTCGGACATGGTTGCGAGATGTGTTCCCCACATGGTCAGATGTAAGTGCAAAGCCCTTCTAACATGGTTGTGGAATGTGTTCCCCACATGGTCAGAAGTAAGTACGGAGCCCTTCTGACATGTTTGCGGGATGTGTTCCCCACATGGTCAGATGTAAGTGTAGAGCCCTTCTGAAATGGTTGCGGGATGTGTTCCTCCCATGGTCAGATATAAGTGCTGTAGAATATGAAGACCTACATGGAGGCTAGGCCTACAACTAGCATGAAAAAGGGTTGGCTCTGTAGAACTTCCTATGACGAGTAGAATTGAGAGATAACACCATTTTCTCGAGATAGCGGGAGCAGTGATGATGATGATGATCCAGCTTGATGATGATCCAAAGACGAAGACCTGTGCTGATGAACTGTGTCAAGAGAATACCTTCCTAGTTAAGAGGGAGTGTTGATGTATTTGTAACTTCGGAATGTATTCACTTGTATATCTTATATTGTATTTCATTGTACCGTCGATGTTCCTATTAGGAGAATCATTAATATAATAAATTCATGTAAAGTCATAGAGTTTGACCCTCCATTCTAAGTCAGGGCAATAGTCCGCACAGTTGAGGGTACTAGGGTTATTAGACTCTCCTAGTGAAGTCAACCCTGGTAGGTAATTGTCAAGTGGAAAACTAGTATAAATAGATAGTGAGTCTCTCTATTTGAAACACACACTCACTCAACTGGAGTGCATGAGTGAGAGAAGAGGAGCTCGCATAAGTGAGAGAGAGAACAACCGTCGGAGATCATCTTTCTGTCTTTGGGTTTTACTTTTTCCATTGGTGCTCATTCTATCTCTGAGGAAGCTGTGAGGTTTTCTCCTTTATGGTTTCCCCAAGGAAAACTCTTTGTGTCTCTTATCTCTTGTGATTATTGTTGTGCATGTTATTCTCTCAGATAAGATCCTAAGATCATATTGACTAAATGATAAAAATCTAACACTGTTGTTATCAAAACAATTCACATTGTTGCCTCATCACTCCTCAAAAGTCAAGACTTTTAAGTATTGGCGCATGAATGGTTCTTACCAACACTTCAATCTTATGCCAAGACTTCTCTAGTTACTTATGTTATCAAATGTTATTGTTTTCTTAATATACCTTTTTGGGCATGTGGTTCCATCAACAACATTCATGCATTCTAACAGTCTTACTCATCCCTCTAACATCCAATAAAACATATGTCGATAAGAAAAAAGACACATCTTTGTAGTTGCTGCTTGAAATGACCTACATTAATCTGATCCAATTGTATGCATATAAGGCCATATCAGAATGGACAACTTACTGTTGCTAACTTTCAAAATTTCCACACCAGCGAAGACCAAAAGAAATGTCCATCCCAGTTAGGGTAGATTACAATATTAGTGATGATCAAACTTGGTATTGTGCGACCTTGTTGAGCAGTCTTTTACCCAAGAGATGATTAGGAGCGACTCTGAACAGTTCGCTATGGGTTAATCATAGTCACCAATAAGATCCTTATCATGTTTTGAATCCGATTCTTATAGCAGATCTGATCTACCCTAGATGCACACTGAATTTGCTTGATGTACTACCCAAAAAAAAACATTTGCAAGTTGTTGGTCAGTCATGTGTTTGCTGCTCCAGACCTCTGTAGATTTTTTTCCTTAATCATCTATTTTCTACCTCAGATCTTCACAAATTTGCTGCTTCAGATATTCACAAATTTGTTGTCATTTATCCACTTTGTTGCTGCTACAAAAATCACTCATTTTTACCAGTGAAATTTAGAGAGAAACTCAAACATAAAAAAAATCAGACTTCAAAAAAATGTCTATTGCTGCATTATTGCTGCCACCCGAAATTCCTCAGTTTGTTGATATTTATCCACTCAAAATTCATAGAGAAACCACCAAATTCTTGTTACATTAAATGAAGACATTGACTGGTTATCTATACTAGTTTTTTCATATAAATTGTCCAAAAAAAAATTATAATTTGAAAATTAACTTTATATTTGGAGCCGACCTGCTCACTCATCCCCCTTTTTAACCTTATTTTGCCATTGGCATCATTTAAGTGGTTCAAGGGTGTAATGTGTGGATCCATGAGTGTTTCATTCAACATGTGGACATAAGCATGGACAATAATTTCAAAGATTTATGCCAATATTGTGCATGCATGTCAAAGGAAGGGCTCTTCATAAAAGGTTCCATCATTATGGAAAGAGCTTCATCATGTGTTCTAATAAAGATGTTATAGATGATTTTACCACACCTGGTTGATCACATATTTATGGCCATCCATGTCCCTCTGCAGACTCTTTGGACCCCCTTTTCCCATATCATACTTTGATGTTCCAAGAAAGTCCCGAAAAACACATGTTTATGTGTATACATGACTTTTAAAGCTATACTCGTGTGTATAGGTAAATTTTGAGCCAAAACCCATGTACATCGGGAAATGTGCATAAATCCAAAAGGTTTTGGAGTTTTCCTCATAGATTCCTGAATATATTGACTCTTGGCCTTCCATATGCCTTGAGAACGCTTGGACTCGACCCTCCATTTGCCTGTATGGAGTGCTATATATTGAGCCTCTTGGATACATTGAAGGAGGAGAAATTTGAGAGCAAGGAAACTATAGTCCATTGTTGCCTCACTTTTTATGCTTGAGTCTGCATCCCTTTGTCCCTTTGGAGCACACAGTGTCACTCTTCTCAAGCTTTCTTTGCTTTGTAAGCTTGCCATTGAGAGATGGAGGATTGAAGTGGTGGAGGCGCAGGTGGAGGACTCGGTTTCTCGGGTTCGAAGAAGTGCCAACTGAGGTTGTCACTATTGTATCTCTTTTTTATTAATAGAAATATCCATTTCATGTCCAATACATGTGCATAAATATGAATATTGTACCATGGATGTATTTATTTGCTTATACATGTTTGATTATATATGCTAGAGTAGGCCTAACACTTGAATATATAACATGCTTGTCTTGTTTGTTGTTGTTGAGGGCGAATTGTGAATGCAAGTGTGTTGGAAAAGCTCAATGGGGATCTACATCAACCGTACAGAATAAGGTACGATTCATATCCCTTAGTGTTAGATGTCTTTATTTCTCTTGCAAATTGAAAATGATTGATTTCTGGTGTCATTCAGTCTGTTGTGGTACACCCCAAACCATAGGAAGTTTCTCTCCATAACAAAAGACATTAATTCATAACACCAAAAATCAAACTGCCATGCCCCTATTTAATTATCATTCATCAAAGTCTTTAAGTGTAGGCTTCTTTAACAAGTGCGTGGTCTTCAAGCACATCATCAAAGGGACAATTGTGTGTGTGAGATTCATAACCTCAAGGGTACAAGTGACAAGGGTTTCATCATCATGTGTATGGGTTCTAAGACCAAAAACATTTCCAAATACATCATCAATGATCATATAGTGTCCAAGGGTCATCATACCACTTCTCATGTACTAGTACAATCTCCAAGGGTTCCAAGACCCCATCAAGCCACCAATAACCATAAAAACTACAAATGACCACGTAATGGGTCATTTGGCTCATTCATGCCATGTCATCAACATTTTTCACTCCTTTGTCTCCTTGTCACTCCTTTGTCATTAATGGGTGTCATCAATTACAACCTATGCTCATTAAAATCCCCCTTTTTCATTGATGGAAACATCATTTCTTCAAATTTCTAATTTCTCCCCCTTTGACATTAATGAAAAAGGGCCAAACACTTGTCCATCAAGTCATCAAAAGCTTCACAACCTTGGAATGTGTGTCTGGATCAGTTTTTAATTTCACTCCCCCTATCTGATATGTTGTTGTAGTTGTTCAGTCTTTCTTTTAAAATCTTCTGCCTACTCCTTCTTTGATCTAGTTCCCCCTTCTCATGTCAATTTTCATTGAGAAATCAATCCAATTTGTTTAGGCTGCCTATTCCATGTCACGTCTTCAAGGGTTCTTCAATTTAATCATTTCAAAAGCTTGCTAGTGTATTTCTGCTCAAGCATTAATTAAATCACCATTAAGATGTCATCAAGCTAGTACAACCAAGTGCTTGAGCATTGATCTTGTACTTCTCACATGTTCATGCTCATGGATCTGTACTATTCATGCTTATAAGCCAATCATGTCTAGTCATCAAAGGAATCTGCTATATCAATGCTTCTCATGGAGCACCTTCCCAAATTACTTCTGCTCACAAGCCAATACATCCATGGAGAGCTGTTCCCCAAACACAGTTCTAAAATCAGTCTCTTTGACTTCAAAATGAAGTCATTAGTCTTCTCTCAATCACAATTCACTTAGCTTCTTGCCTCAATCAGATACCATTAATTTTGAGTCAAACTGATCGGATTTCAATCCTTTGGAGGGATGATTTACATTTTAGATCTTTTTCAGATCAATCAATACTTTATGTCTGGCCTTATCATGACAGTGATCAAGGTCTGTCCCAAAACTGTATTTATCAGTAGTCAGAGATTGCTCTAGGTAGTATAAAAAGTTCTCCTAGTCTTTTTCACGAACCCACTGTAGATGCAAAGAGACTTTGGATGTCTTGATGATATGTTATTGTGAATCTGGAAGCTTGCTCAGATCCTTGGATGTCTTAGAACGAGATGCAGAGATCAACCATATGACACATCAGATACCATGAATTATTCTTTCTTCTTCTTGTTACATGTCATGTTTGGAACCCAAAATGTTGAACCTATAACATTCCATGAGTTATTCACAGTTTCAATTTGGTCAATTATATTGACCATGGAAACCAGGATATCATCTTGAAAAGATGAAGAACCACTAGAAGCAACTCTATCGTCATTTCTCAAAGAAAGGTGTAAGCAAGGCATCTTAGAATTCTTTTTTTCGTATCTTTGTGCAACATTGCAAGCCTTACAGATATGCAACATACTTTTTTTTTAACACAATCCCTTTAGTGGATCTGCATCCTCCTGCCTTTGGATTACATACTTTAAGGATATTTGTTATGAAGTGTTGTCTCTAAGAGCTTCACATTACTTTCACTGCTGCATCGAGATTCAGGGATGATATTATTTCTGTTGCAGTTCATTGTTGTACAACTTCAAGATTGGCTTGGAAGGTGTTAAGCTTGATTTTTATCTATGGGATTCAACAAGAAATTCCAACATATGCTTTTCAAAATACTTCATCAAGTAGAGTTCTATGAACATCTACTAAGTAAGAAGGCTCCACCATCATCAAGGATCACTTCATAAAACATTGGAAACTACTCCTACTCCCCCTATCAACATGCATAGTTGTATAATGATCCAGGGGCTTGTTTCTCTATTTGGAGTAAGCATCATTTACCCTTGAGTCCATTCTCCAAACTACATGGAATCAAGTTGTGCCAAGGTTTTTGTGAGACCTTAGATTTGGCTTGCCATATGGCAGTCACCTTCTGTGCACTGATCTACTTCATTCAAAACATTCTTTTTCATCCATACTTGAGAGAGTCCTTTACTGTGATTACTTGTCTTTTGGGATTCAAATCTTCTAGCATTAGTTGTCTTCCAAGACTCATCGGTTTTCCTTGCTGATGTGTATGAATGGATCTTCATGGGTTGTCTCCTTTGACTAGCACAAGCTTGAGCTTTATGACCAAAGCCATTGCAGTTGTAGCATCTCATGGTGTGGCAATTAGGAGCAACATGGCTAATATGGTTACAAGTCCAGCATCTAACTGTGTTATTGGGACTTTCAACACTTTTTCTTCCATGGAATGTATAGTCCATAGCCTTGTGACCAAAACCATTACATGAATAGAAATAAACATTGAATCTATATTCATACCTGGATGCCTCGTTCCACTTTGAAGATGTATCTTTTCTGAACTTGCTCTGAGGAGTAGGACTAAATCCTTGATATCTTCCAAGTTTTCTGATGTATTTTGCATATATGTGAGGAGCAACTTGGATTTCATCTTTGGAGAATGAGGGAATTGATTTAGTCTTCTTTGGATTCTTTGAGATATCTTCTTGACTCTCTGATTCCACGTTGTAGCCCAAACTAGTCTTGTCAAACGGTGTTTTTTGACTACTCAATATCTCTTCTAGAATGGTAGAGTTGTTGTTGAACTTGAAATAGGCACTTGAATTTTCATTCTTCTTCCTGAGATCAACCACCTCCATTTCAAGATGTTCACAAGTCTTCTCTCTTTCAACCAACTGATTCTTAAAAACATCTTTCATCCTTCTGGCTTCCTCAAGTTGAATCTTCAAATCAACATTGTCCCTTATTGTTTCCTCAAGTTTTTCTTGGTTTTTACTAGATTCTCCTTGACTGATAAGATTAATGTTTAGCCTTTCAACTTCATCATTTTTTTCTTCTAGCTCATCATGAAGCCTTGTCTTTTTGAGACTGGGTTTCTTGAGAAGATCCACAAAATTCTCATAATACTTTTCAAAGGACCCCAAAATATTTATTTTTAGTCTTAAATTGTATCGTAGATCAATGTCTGCTAAAAGGTGTGCTAGGACATCTTTCTTAGCATATTCAAGATCATCCTCAATGTTATCACAATCACTGCTACTATAATCAGAAAGATTCTTACCTTCACTAGTGTCTGATGTTTTCTCTTCCTTTTCATCTTCGGTAGACTTGACTTTTGCTTCAATCTTCATGTGTTAGTTTCTTCCTTGATACTCACTTTCCAGCTTGAACCATACATGTTTGGATGAAGTGTGTTCTCCTACACTATCTCTGATGGAGCTTGAGATTCCATCCATAAGAAACTTCAATGCAATGGTGTTGTCCTTCTTGGAATCCTTCTGTGCAACTGAATTTGTCTTCTTGTTGGACTAAGCAGGTGGATTGACCACAATCTCCCATACACCAAATTTCTTCAAGTAAGTTTTCATCTTACTTATTCATTCAAAGTAATTAGTCACATCAAGTATTGGAACTTCATCATTGCTGGGGGACTCTGCCTTTGCATCCATTATGTGTCCACGGATCTCCTTCAAGCTAGTTAGGCTTGTGGTGAAGGTCTGCTTTGATACCAATTGGTAGACACAATGGCACACTGAGAGGGGGGTTGAATCAGCGGGCCAACACTTTTTACAAAATTCACTTCTTCAAATATTTAAACATAGAACATCATATGTATACAATCAAGTTCATCAAAGTTAATCAAACACATCACGAGAGACACTTCAGAAGATAAAATTATAAACTTTATTCTATCAAATTTGATATTGGTTACATTGAAGTCCACCACCTTGGAGTCTGCATCAGCTTCAACTGACTGAGATGCACCAACTTCTATGCGAAGACCTTGCTTGGTTTTTCTTAGTTCCAACTAAGAAAAGGTGTGCAAGACCCAGCTTGCTTTTGATCACATGCTTCTGCCACTCAAACAACTATGTCATGTCACTTGTCAAATTGTTCATTACTGTCATCTCGTTGTCGTTGTTCATCAATTAATATGCCTACAAATCATTGTCATGTCAAGGTGTAGTCAAGTGTCATAGTACTGCTGCTATCAAATCACTTCACACTGCTGCTTCATCACTCCTCAAAAGTCAATACTTTTAAGTATTTGCGCATGAACTATTCTTACCAACACTTCAAGCTTATGCCAATACTACTCTAGTTACTTATGTTATCAAATGCTATTGTTGTCTTAATATACCTTTTTGGGCATGTAGTTCAGTCAACAACATTCATGCATTCTAACAGTCTTACTCATCCCTCTAACATCTAGTAAAACATATGTCGCTAAGAACAAAGACACATCATTGTAGTTGTTGCTTGAAATTACCTACATTAATGTGATCCAATTGTATGCATATAATTCCATATCAGAATGGATAACTTACTATTGCTAACTATAAAAATTTGCACACCAATGAAGACCAAAAGAAATGACCAGCGCAGTTAAGGAAGATTACAATATCAGTGATGATCAAACTTGGTACCGTGCAGCCTTGTTGAGCAGTATTTCACCCAAGAGATGATTAGGAGTCACTCTGAATAGTTCGTTATGGGTTAATCATAGTCACCCATAAGATCCTTATCATGTTTTGAATCTGATTCTTATAGCAAACCTGATCTACCACAGATGCACACTGAATTTTCTTTATGTACTGCCCAAAAACAAACAATTGCAAGTTGCTAGTCAGTCATGTGTTTGCTGCTCCATACCTTTGTATATTTGTTGCCTTAATCGTCAATTGTCTACCTCAGATCTTCACAAATTTGTTGCTTAAGATATTCACAAATTCCCTGTCATTTATCCACTCTGTTGCTGGTACAAAAATCACTCCTTTTTACCAGCGAATTTCAGAGAGAAACTCAGACATAAAAATATCAAACTTCAAAAAAATGCCTTCTTTCGTGTTACTGCTGCCACCCAAAATTCCTCAGTATGTTGATATTTATCCACCCAAAATTCAGAGAGAAACCACCAAATTCTTCTTACATTAAATGAAGACGTTGACTGGTTATTTATACTGGTTTTTTCATATATTTTTTGGAGCCGACTTGTATATATATATAATTTGAAAATTAACTTTATATTTGGAGCCGACCTGCTCACTCATCCCCCTTTTTAACCTTATTTTTCCATGCCATCATTTAAGTGGTTCAAAGGTGTAATGCATGGATCAATGAGTGTTTCATTCAACATGTGGACATAAGCATGGACAATAATTTCAAAGCTTTATGTCAATATTGTGCATGCATGTCAATGGAAGGGCTCTTCATAAAAGGTTCCATCATTATGGCAAGAGCTTCATCATGTGTTCTAATAAAGACATTAAGTCATAACACCAAAAATCAAATTGGCATGCCCTTATTTAATTATCATTCATCAAAGTCTTCAAGTGTAGGCTTCTTTAACAAGTCTGTGGTCTTCAAGCACATAATCAAAGGGACAATTGTGTGTGTGAGCTTAATAATGTCAAGGGTTCAAGTGACAAGGGTTTCATCATCATGTGTATGGACTCTAAGACCAAAAATATTTCCAAATACATCATCAATGATCATATAGTGTCCAAGGGTCATCATACCACTTCTCATGCACTAGGAGCATCGCCAAGGGTTCCAAGACCCCATCAAGCCACCAATAACCATACAAACTACAAATGACCACAAAATGGGTCATTTGGCTCATTCATGCCATGTCATCAACATTTGTCACTCCTTTGTCATTAATGGGAGTCATCAATGACAACCTATGCTCATCAACTACTGAGGCTTGCATATACTTCTATATATTTATTCAAACTGGACTTTTGCTCAACATCATCGACTATAACGACAAGCTTCTAGACTTTCTGCTTCATCAACATTTTCTTGTTTGACATCAAGCTTGTTTCTTGTTTGACATGTAGCTTGTTTCTTGTTTGACATTAATGACACAACCAAAGTCCAACAATCTTCAACCAAAGTCCAACAGGTACATGGAGTCCAAGTTCGTGCTTGGTGTTGTTTAATGCAGTACTACTAAACCAATGGTACTACATCGGAGTTACAGGGGATTTCCAATGCCTTGCACCTAACAAGGATGCAAATAGACATGTTCCGACACTGGCCACTACACTATTAGAGCTCACCTAGTTTGCAATTTTACTTGCCTAACGATAAGTCTCAATTTTTTTTTATAGATGTCGGAACATGTATTTCACCCAATAAATTCCCAATGATATTTTCTTGTAATGAAACTTTCACCATAAAAGAACAAATTATATAATCTATATATAATTTTCGATGTATCATTTAGTGTTTACACAATAGCATTGAAAATAAAATACTTTCCAGTTGAAAGATAAATTTAACAATTAATATTGCTAACGAGTATTCAGTTGATGCAAAATCAAGATTCATTTTAAAATCAATCAATCCATATTATAATAACCAATAAACATTACCTTTGATGATACCAATTCATACAATGGCAATAACAAATGAGCCTACGTTCTAAACAACTTACAATTTCCTTATGTCATTTACTTGCTAATGGTCCAATATAAACATGCCAATCATCATCGACTTAAACGTTATGAACATAAAATAAACATTAATATAAATAAACAATAAACAATAAATGATAAATAATAATATATAACTAATTAATTAAATCAAAGGATGTGTCCTTTGTGTTAAAAAGGCATGATGGGCTATATAAAATCCAAAAATCCAAACCTATTGTAATGTATTAATCATCAATTCATATTCAATCATTATTATTATTTGGAACATGGAGTTATTCTTTAGGTTATTCATTTGGATAGCTTCCTAGTGTATACTAGACACGACACACTTCAATGGTATCAGAGATTGTTGATCTCAGAACGCCGCTAAACTATCAAGTTTCTTGTATTCGTGATATTTGACCAAGGCACTGGCTTTTAGCCATTACACTCGCCCCTCTTCCCTGCCACTCCTGACTCCTCCACGCGTTCATCCCAACCCTACACACATCCCACTTTGTTGCGCCTCCCCTCCATCTCCTTGCAAATCCATTCTACCTCCACTCTACTACACCTCCCATTGACCTCCCTCTCGATGTTCCCTTTTCCCTAGGCCTGCACCGTCCCAAATCCTTGACCCACATCCCCTTCTTTCCCTGCTCCCACATTTCCACACCTCACAATCCTTCACTCCACTTAAACCAATGCTCCATTCAAAATCTCCTCTCCACGCCCCTCTCAACACCGCGTATTTCTCCCGAAACACCCTGCTCCATCTCTTTGCGCCCTCCTTCCTGCACTACTCATCGTATGCATGCCCACCTCCATCTAACTCGGGTCCACACACTCTATTCCCTGCTCGTACCCTCCACCACTGCAACACACCCCTTCCTCCCAGTCCTCTTCATTCACCATACCTGTGTTATCCACCATGCCACCTTTCTGCACACTCCCACATCGACGCACACAATACTTTTTCCCATGCTTCATTTCCTCTCATGCCACTCATCCACCATCGCAACTTGTTGCATCTCCTCCCACCTATTTAAAACCCTATTTCAATCCTAATTCAAATTTTTTATAAGAATAGTAATAATACAAATAATAATTATTGTTATAATCAAACTTATACTAATAGTATTGTTAATTCTTAATAATACCTATTATTATTGGAACCCTAATCGTATCTATCCAAATATACAATAATTATTATTATTGTTAATAATAATAATTATTAGTAATAGTTGGAATTATTACAATTATTATTTAATAAAAATGAAAAGAAGACAAGAGTTAATGACACAGGAAAAATTACTTAACGACAACGTTGGGATTTATTGCACATTTTATCCAAGCATTTTCGAAGAAGAGAAAAAGTCAAAGTCAAAAGAATATTTTAAGAACCACATTGGGTTTTTGCTTTTTTGCACCCAATCATTATTGAGAAATAACAATAGCAGTCAAGTCAAAGACAATGTAATTCCAATTCCAATTACAAATAAAAAAATTAGATGCTAAATTAAGGTGTTACCGAAGAGACACAAATAAATGCAAGTGAATGAAATTTTGGAAATGATGATTAAAGTACATAAACTTCAAATAGAATACAGAGAAAAGTAAATTTCCGACCAAATAAATCAGATAGAAAAGTTGATAGCACAAATTGATAAATTAAAGGACGAAAAGGATTCCAATTAGAAGTTACAAAACCAAGATATCAAGAAATAATTTGACGATAATAAAGAAAAAATAATGCCCTTAAACTAACTCTTGGACAACAAGGATGAAGAAATTGTGAAAATCTATGGAAACATAGAATGCCAAAAGAAGAGATATGCTGACATCAACATCAAATAAAAGAACTTTAGCTGAAAAATGACAACACTTAAAAGGTGCACAAGTTAGAGATCACAAGGGTCAATAACATGTTATCAAGCAATACTGAAGAAATATTCGACCAAAGAACCATAATAAGATATTAGTTACAAAAATCAAGAAATTGAAAATAGTTAGAAGTCAAAGCACTCTAATGAAGATATCGAAAAAAAATCTAAAGAAGCAAGAAGAAAATCGTGTTCGTTATAATCATAATGGATATCTTAAGGAACAACTTAAGAATTCCAAAGATGAAGAAAATTCACAAGAAAAAATGATTAAGAAGATTCAGAATGATAACAAGTTGATAAAAAAAAATTAGAAGAAATACAGAACAAGACATCAAAATTTTCAAAAATACAATTTATAGAAAAATGAACCAATACAGATCCAGTTCAAATTACTACTCAAGTTGTCAACCCAGTTGAAGAAAAGCATATGCGAATGTCAAAACAAGAAAACAATACAAATGTGATCAAGAGAAATAACGTTATAAAAATTCTCTAAAATCGTGAACAACAAATGAAAGATATTGATACTAGTGCACTCAAATCCCATGACGTCAAATAATCATGGAGGTGTAATGTTTAGCATCGAATCGATTTAAAGATGGATCGTTCCTTCTACATATCAAAAGTTATGTTCACATCAAACAGTCATATGGTCAAGTGTCATCAACTACGACCAAAAATTTAATGATGCGATGGCATTGCACAACAAAGACAAAGAGTTTTTCAAATTGTTTTGAGGAAAGTCTTTCTAAAGAGGAATATTTTGTCATGAACATAAAATAAACATTAATATATATAAACAATAAACGATAAATGTTAAAATGTTAAATAATAATATATAACTAATTAATTAAATTAAAGGATGTGTCATTTATGTTGAAAAGGCACGATGGGCTATATAAAAGCCATGTCTATTGTAATGTATTAATCACCAATTCATATTCAATCATTATTTATTCTTTTCCACGTGGAGTTATTCTCTATTAAGTTATTCATTTGGACAACTTCCTAGTGTATACCAGATACAATACACTTCATTAAACCAATGAAAATTAATTGAATTCATAAAATGCTTTCCCATAACATAGCCTTCAATACACACACTTGATGTAGCACAAATAAATCTTTATTAGCATTAGACTCTTGACCTATCACTTAACATTTCATGTCCACTATGAACAAGAGAAAGTTGTATGAACTACTAATCAATTTCATTGATTAGCATGGTTGTCATTGATGACAAACCATTCATGACAAATGAGTGATAAAGGTTGATGACATGACAAAGAGGACATGGAATCTTGGGCATTGGAACACTAGGTACATGGCAATTTGGGCATTGGAGAATTTGGTGGAACCCTACACTTGTTTGGAATGCACTTACACCCTTGCATATGATAGAGATTGGAATTTGCATATGTTGTTCATGTTTCTATTCAACCATGCTTTGATGAAGCCCACATGTATTGTATTTATCCTTGAAGATGTCCATTAAAGTCCTTATCATTCTTGATATGAAACCCTTGGACATGATCTCCTTGCATGTGGTTGCTTGTGGTTTGGGACCTGTTATCACCAAATTTGTCCTACAAAATTCTCAGATTTTAGTAGCACACATGTAAAGACAGACTTCAATCTTCCATGCCAGAATGCTCATCATTGTCAAAACCTTGAATCCCTTGTGTCCATCAGCATTAAAATATGTAATTGCCATTCAAAGGAGATTATGCCCAAAAACAACCCAGTAGTGAGCTCGCACTCCTCAGTCTTCAAGTATTGATTGCGGGAATCATCAAATGTTAAGCAAATCTACCCAATCACCCGAGTGAGATGGTCATCTACAATAGAGTGCCGAGATCACGCTACATCATCCAAGTGGAAGGAATAAATAAGTGACAGGTCCTCATTCTCATAAACTAATCCCATCACTTGGGGCAGCAAATTCAGCCAGCATGAAGGAGGATAAATATCAGGAGTCAGATGGTCAAACTACATCCCAAGATAAATGCCCAGGTGTCATATATCAAGCATAAATCTTATTATTTCCAAATCTTCAAGCTTGATCAACAGTTATGTTCATATTGTAAATTGAATACTTTCAAGAAAAAAACAAATAAGAATCAGTCCCAAATTACTGGTGGCGGGGCATTTAATCGTCAGCTTTTAAAATCCACGTGTTCAAGCCTTTAGGGATACTAGTGGAAACGAGGAGCGACAGAGCATTTAATAGCTATGGGTATTTGGTAAATCTGGGAGATGTTTTGATTCTAATAATCCTGGATTCTATGCAACAAATCTGAATTTGTTTCTGATTTAGTTAAATGCATTGAACTCGATCCCTAAGAGCTAGCAATAGCTTAGGTCTTGTAATACTTATAAATTTTATGATATGTAAAGGTAGAAGAGAGGAAGAGAGTTTCAGCCAAGGGCTGAGATTGTATTGGCAGGGCATGTATACACTTTGTTTTTCTTTATGTAGGATGGCTGCTTTGAAATGATTATAATCATGAGTCTGTTTTGCTTTTATATGAATTGTATCTAGTTATGATTTTATCGTGTATATGGTCAATTACATTCTATTACAAGATTCTTATAATGACGTGCAATTACCTTTAAATGTCCTGTTGCAGACCCAGATTCATTCTTTATAAATTCATGCTTGTAGTCTTTCCTATTATTGTATTTTACAATGATACATTTCCTGCTGTTTGGTCTTTAAACCTAGCCTGATCTCTGTCCTGTATCTACCTTGTTTACAACTATCATTCCTATCCTTTACATACTGTTAAGATTCACTAGCCATGCTCCTTATGGAGTCAAGGTGCATCTTTTAGTGATAACATCTTCTGGCGTCGTTGCTGGGGACGAAGGAACGAAGACATACTTCCCTGGGTTGTACGACAACAAATATATCTAGACTTTGATGGTGAACAAAGGCTGGTGACATAGTGGCTGCAAATTTCTTCACCGGGCGACTCCATTTGTTGAGGATCCAGAATGCCATCACAAGAGTGAATGAAGGCCATTGTGGCTCGGAGGTTTGCACCTCTTGACTTTTCTACAGTTCCTGGTTTCCCACATCCAGTACCGACTATGACAAAATGGGGATATTTTCTTCCTATCTTCAGAGAAAGGAAAGAAGATAATCCTATAGATCACCTCATTAAGTTTCATGAGTGCATGGATCTGCTAGGTCTACAGCACGAAGATGTCTGTATGAAGATGTTCATGTATTCATTGGATGGTGATGCACGTGAATAGTATTTCTCATTGCCTCCTTCTAGCATTTCATCCTTGAAGGGTTTCCACACAGTATTCCATGATCACTGTAAAAGGTATTTTTCACATGAGTCACTTCTTGAGGATTGTTGTGAGAAATATAGATCAACATATTGTCTTAGCAATCAAGTTCAGGAAATGGTTTTTAATACATATGAAGAACAGAGAGAAGAGGAGTTTGAAATTGAAAAAGATGATCATGATCAACAATTGCTCAATCACACGGATGTGTCCTTTAGTCCATGCATTCAAAATCAGAAATTTATTAAGAAAATTTTTCAGAACACATCCATTTATATTAAAACATGTCATAGTCATGTGCAAAAATAATTGCATCCGATTGAAGATATTTCTCAAAACAAAGAAATAGGAGATCATGCTTATTTCTTTTCAAATCAGCCTACTAATGAAGATATTGCTGTAGAAGTATTGGGTTCTCATGACTCTCAAGAAGTTTCTGATTGTTTCCATGATAATATGTTGTTACAAAAGATTGTTTAGGGTTTATTAGATGAAGAAAAACATGAATCTTCCTCATTACCATTAGAAATTTGTCAGGCTGCCCCAATTTATGATGAATACAATAATGAAGAAGCTGAAAGTTATCCTTTTATCATGTATATACCTGAAGATTTGGTTTCTTTAGATACAAAACAGAATCATCAAGTGTCTTTTGGTCAAATACCAATGGAAACCAGTAAGGGCAGTCCCCAACTTTCAGATTTACAGGCCAAAAGAAATTGTACCAATCATAAAGAACTGGATTTGCCAAGATCATCCATTTTCAAGGAGGAACAACAAGAGGATAATATTTCTCCTTATGCGCCTATTGCTTCAAATCCAGATGAGAAAGATAATAGTGACGAGGAAGAAATAGATGTTATTTCAAATCTATTTCGAAGCCATATTGCTGATAATCCTATGCAGAAATATTCATCTTTGCCATTAGGACTCTATCCTAATTCTTCAATATTTGACAAGTATAGTGAGAGAGAGGAAGAATTTAAAGTTTATCAGTGCTTGTTGACTAATGGAATCACATCTAGTTCCACTTTTCAACAAAGAAATGATCAACAATGCATTCATGCTATGGTTGATAATAGTTATGAGTCTATTGTTCAAAATACTTATGAAGATCCTCTTATTTTTGATACATTTTTTAAAGATATCATTATTGGACAGGTAATCAGCAGTTTCTTCATGGCATATCTTTTAATACTCATCTTTTATTTGATCAAGAACATATCTCTTATTTTCTCTCAGAAATTGTCAGCTATAATGAGCCAGCACATCATAGTGATGGATCCGGATCACAGGGATATGGCAAAGGAAAACAGAAAGGATTAGATGAGCAATTGATGATGCATGTTTCTCTATCATTTGTTGAGCAGCAACAAGTTTTGTACAAATTTCAAGATCCAGTTACCACTTATATGGAGATGTTTTGCAGTGATGAAGTTTCATCTATCTTTAAAGCTGGATGTTTGGATTGTAAGTATGATTTCAAAGATTATGTTTCACATGCTACATTCTATGTGCTCGTGACTTTGCATAAAGTTGGAAGGAAGGCTCAAGTTGTTTGTCAATTACTTACTTGGATGCATTGGAAATTCAGTTTTACTTTATCAGTTTGCTTCTATTATTTAAAAGTAGAAGTAGGTAAGAGAATAAGCTTGCCATACGAGCAGATAGATTCTTTTCAAGTTTTGAAGAAGTGCAGAAGTTTGAGATATGAAAGAATCCATCCCAATGGAGCAATTTTTAGTTTGCAGTATTCAGTATGCTAGGAATTTGGATTTGTAATGTGAATGAGCAGGGTACAGTTGACAGGTTTGAAACAAGGTCATGGCTCCAGCCCAATAATGGCACTGGTATTTTTAGCTTTCAGTGAATGGTATGAGTGGTAAGCAGAGCATTGTTATAGCTGGCAGCAAAAAGGCACATGGTCAAAGTGTTCTTAAAGCCTCACAAGGAAAGCTTTATCCCCAGATGAAGCCAGATGTTATCACCAAATTTGTCCTACAAAATTCTCAGATTTTAGTAGCACACCTATAAAGACAGACTTCAATCTTCCATGCCATAATGCTCATCATTGTCAAAACCTTGAGTCCCTTGCGTCCATCAGCATTAAAATATGTAATCACCATTCAAAGGAGATTATGCCCAAAAACAACCCAGTAGTGAGCTCGTACTCCTCAGTCTTCAAGTATTGATTGCGGGAATCATCAAATGTTAAGAAAATATACCCAATCACCCGAGTGAGATGGTCATCTACAACAGAGCGCCGAGATCATGCTACATCATCCAAGTGGAAGGAATAAATAAGTGACAGGTCCTCATTCTCATAAACTAATCCCATCACTTGGGGTAGCAAATTCAGCCAGCATGAAGGAGGATAAATATCAGGAGTCAGATGGTTAAATGATATCCCAAGATAAATGCCCAGGTTTCATATATCAAGCATAAATCTTATTATTTCCAAATCTTCAGGCTTGATCAATAGTTATGTTCATATTGTAAATTGAATACTTTCAAGCAAAAAACAAATAAGAATTAGTCCCATATTACTGGTGGCAGGGCATTTATTCGTCAGCTTTTAAAATCCACGTGTTCAAGCCTTTAGGGATACTAGTGGAAACGAGGAGTGACAGAGCATTTAATAGCTATGGGTATTTGGTAAATCTGGGAGATGTTTTGATTCTAATAATCCTGGATTCTGTGCAACAAATCTGAATTTGTTTATGATTTAATATAAATGATTTTGTAATACTTATAATTTTATGATATGTAAAGGTAGAAGAGAGGAAGAGAGTTTTAGCCAAGGGTTGAGATTGTATTAGCAGGGCATGTATACACTTTGTTTTTCTTTATGTAGGATGGCTACTTTGAAATGATTATAATCATGAGTTTGTTTTGCTTTTATATGAATTGTATCTAGTTATGATTTTATCCTGTATATGGTCAATTACATTCCATTACAAGATTCTTATAATGATGTGCAATTACCTTTAAATTTCTTGTTGCAAAACCAGATTCATTCTTTATTAATTCATGCTCATAGTCTTTCCTATTATTGTATTTTACAATGATACATTTCCTGCTGTTTGGTCTTTAAACCTATCCTGATCTCTGTCCTGTATCTACCTTGTTTATAACTAGCATTCCTATCCTTTACATACTATTAAGATTCACTAGCCATGCTCCTTATGTAGTCAAGGTGCATCTTTTAGTGATAACAGGACCCACAGAATTTGTGACATGATGGACCTTGACCCTTATACGTCTTCTTGTATGGTTGAGATGATGGTGGAGCCCTCCTCATAATTGAAATGTCCTTAAGATGTGGTTCCTTGTTTATGATGCATTCGTATATGGTCATGTGTGTGATATTCTTGTTGATACCCTTGAAGAAGCTCTTGAAAGTGGATAATGGGTTCCTTGATACCCTTGATGCTTGTTTGGGTTTAAAGTCCCTCCATAATGCCATTGATTCCCTTAAATAATGAGGATACTTTAGTTATGCTATCCTTACCATTGGTAGAAGATTTGATGGGCACATAGCCTCTCTTGTTGCATTATATGTTAATGGATGTTGGACGTGATGACACTTTGCATACTTGATGATCATATGAAGACCTTGATCATGCTTATGTGGAGATCATACTTATGACCAGGCCTCCTTTGAGGGGTTTAGTGGGAGCTTGAAACTAAATGAATGTGGTGTTTGAAGAAAAGACATTTGGGGGGATCTTGCTCCCTTGACATGCAACTCTTAATAGATTGGGTCTATGATGGGAACAAATGACCCATTCTATGGTCATTTGTTAAAGGTGGCGAGGCAAATAAAATGCTTGAAGAAGACACCCTTGCATGCTTAAACGTGATCTACATTGACTAGCTTTATTGAAATACAACTGCAAAAATAAACTTGTGAAATTGGCTTAGTCCAAATAATCCAAAAGAAAATTAAGATTCAATAAAGGTCAGGCCAGCTCAGTAAAAATTGTTATGGAAAATGTGTATAAATAGCATCCCAATGCCATCATTTTTTTGAGTGGTGAGTGTAGAGACTCGGCTCTAAATTTCGGGTTGAAAAAGACCACTGAGGCAGTCGCGGACATGATCTTTTGGTGGTTTTGAACTCTGGTTTTTGGGTATTAGTCTAAGTTTTTTTATCGATTAATTTTTGGTGTGTATCCTCTGATTTTCGGTGATGATAAATACAGCTTGAAGGAAACCACGAATATGAACTTTGGACCAGCAATCAATTGATTATCTAGCTCTAAATTCTGTTGAATTAGATCATTTACTGAGGCAACAAATGTGAGTAAAGGAGGGAGACAATTAAAGTATGCAAGATACTAAGCTTTGAATTCTTGTATACAATTGTAGAGAAGGATGGTTGTTAAAAATGACTACTAGAAGGGATAGTTCCTAATAGTCTAGGACTGTGTATGAGATATACATTGGAATCAAAGATTAATAGGCATATGATTAATTGAGTTGACTTGATAGCAGTCAATGACGAGTACAACAGTGAGAAGTTGATGACAGTGTAGTGATTACTTGGATGACAGTGACAACTGTATTGATTTGACAATGATAGTGATAGCCACAACAAAAGCAACTTGGTAGTGAAAGATATAGTAGAGAGACACGATGATGACATCGAATTGACATGACAGAGTTAATGATAGTGATCAGTATTTGAAGGCAAGTTAAGCCTTGCACTGAGGTTTGGATACCTCACATCTTCTAATTAGTTGGAGATAAGAAAACCAGGATGGGCCCTATTGATGGAGTTGCTGCTCTTTAGTCAGTTGGTGCTGATGTAATCATGAATATTGAAGTCTTTCATTGTACTTCCTATGAAAATATAAACAAAAGTTTTTATACTTGTTTTGTGATGTGTCTCTACTTATCTATGTTGATGACATGATTCATTGATGAATGTTTATGTGCTTAGTAGCTTGATATGAATGATGAACTATGATTAAGTTTTGAAGTAAAAATTGTTAAGAGTTCTAGCACACTAATTCACTGCCCCCCCCTCTCAATGTGTCATTGTGTCCAATAATTGGTTTTAGAGTATGCTTCAACACAAGCCTTACTAGCTTGAGGGAGATTCATGGACACACAATGGAAGGACATGCATAGTGCTCGAATGATGAGGTTCCAGTATTTGATGTGACAGATTACTTTGGATGGAGAAGTAAGATCGAATCTTATCTGAAGAATTTTGGTGTCTAGGAGATTGTGATCAATCCACCCATTCCATCCAACAAGAAGACCAAGATAATTGCACAAAAATATTCCAAGAAGGACAACACCATTGCCTTGAAATTTTTTGTCAATGGACTCTCAGGCTCTGTCAAAGAGGTGTAGGAGAATACACTTCAGCTAAAGACCTATGGTTTAAGTTGGAAAGTGAATACCAAAAAGGAAACTAAGACAAAAAGAAGGAAACATAAGTTAAGCCCATTGAAGATGTGAAGAAAGAAGAAAAATAAGAGAAAGCATCAAACATTAGTGAAGGTAAGGATCTTTCTTATTACAGTAGCAGTGATTGTGAAAAATTTGAAAATTATCTTGAAGATTCTAAGAAATATTTCCTAGCACACATTTTAATGGACATTGATCTCGAATACAATTTGAGGCTTAAATGAAATATTTTGGGGTCCTTCGAAAAGTGTCATGAGAAGTCAATGGATTTACTCAAGAACCTCAATCATAAGAATAAAAGTTTACAAGATGAGCTAGAAGACAAAGTAGATGGAATTGAAAGATTAAACACCAAACTGATCAGCCAATAAGAAGAGGTTCATGAAGATTCAGAAGAGCTTGAAGAAACAAGGAAGTCCAATGTCGATTTGAAGATTCAACTTGGAGAAGCCAAAAAGAAAGAGGAAGTCTTGAAGAACTAGTTGGATGAACCAAAAAATACTTGTCAGATGGGGTCTTCTCTCATTGAAAATATGTCATAGCGCCTTCGTTCATGGGATATTAAAGAATACCCCTAATTTCACTAGATATTGGTAAATACCTACCAAAATAATTTTTTTAGGACCCCCTCTTAATACATATTTTAAATTAAAAAAAAAACCTATTTTTATGACATATTCCCTATTTTTACTAGATACCCCTTTTTATACCCCCTTAATACCTATAACCCCCCCATACCCTACCCTCTTCCCCCCAGTACCTACAATATATTGACCTTATTTTTCACATTTAAAAAACCCCCCTTAATGAATGAACGCGATAAGATATTGGTCAACAAGGTGAATACCCCATGACTTGTCAAAAGCTTGAAATGGAAGTGGTTGATCTCAGGAAGAAGAACAAAAAATCAAGTTCCTATGTCAAGTTCAATAACAGTTCTGTCATCCTAGATAAGATCTTGGATTGTCAAATATCTCCTTTCGAAAAATCCGGGCTTGGTTAAAACAAGAAGGTAGAAAAAACTGAAGATAACTCATGGTCTCCCAAGAATCCAACAAGCTCATCATCTACCAAAAGTGAAAGCCAAGATGCCCCTCATATACCTTTTGGGAAATAGGGCAAACCCGAGTTTAATCCTTTAATGCCGTACCAACAAAAGACCCACAGAGTTGGCCCTTTCGGCAACAACCTGTGCACAGGTTGCAGTCTCACCCGAAACAGCTATGGGGGTGCCACAGAATCAGGTTTCTACAAGCAGAGAGGGGGGATTACTGTACCTTAGCCTTTTAATAATCTTATTAATCAATAATTACAAGCTTTACCATTCATTCACATACAACTTCGCAAATAGATAAACAGTCGTGACTTGCTCAACCCACTACAGGGAATTCACAGCGAAGCTAAATATTAGCAGCGATCTAACTTATCAGATGTATACAGTTATTAATGCATAAAAGAAACAGAAATAGAAATAGCACAAGAAACCACAACACCGGATATAACGTGGTTCACCCCCAGTGTAGGGGCTACGTCCACAAACTGTGTTCTATTCAACTTGCTACAAAACCACAGTTTGATCTACGCACTCAGCTGCAGATCCTTTCAGTCCTCAAAATCCGCGCACACAGCAGCAGGCCCCTGCGCACACAGCTGCAGGTTGTTCCTTAATCTTCCTTACAAAAACCCTCTGCGCACACAGCTGCAGAGGTCGTCCACGCACACAGTTGGGACTTAACCTTTTCTTCCAAAACCCATCTTAGCTTCTCCTTAATATTTCTTTCATCATAAAACCTAACCTTTTCTTATTTACAAAGATACCTATTTATACATCGCGCTATTACAAAACCATGGCTTCAAACCATGGGCACCCAAACCCTAAACCCTGGATTTAAACCACAGGTTTATTACAAAAAGGGGTTTTTACTTACCCTGACACCCCTAAGACTATTTTGACCCATAACTCCGCTTACCAACAGCCGCGAAGTTACCAAAACTAATAATCCTTAGGGTACGCGCCCCAACAGGCCCCTAAGACTCACTAGTGGCCCGTCCCGGGACACTCTGCGAGGATTCTGGTGGAAGAATATTCTGCGCGAGGGCTTGGAAGCGATTGGTGAGATTGTGTAGTACATCATCAGTGGCTTTCTCCTTTTCCACCAATTCCTGTAACACTGAGGATGAGTCTGTGTCAGCCCTTTCCTGCGCAAAAGTGTCATAGGTCTTCAAAAGTTTGAGCTGGCTTTCCGCAATATTGCTCAATTCTAATGCTTCATCAAACAGGGGCTGTAACGCATTCTCCAGCAGCGTTACCTTCGTCCTGCAAGATTCGATTTCCTGCTGAAGTTCCTTGCTGCGCTTCACTTTAGCCATCTTCTGCATAGGTGGCAGCGTCTTGATTTCTATTCTGACTGCGTCTAATTCATCCTGGCGCAGCTTGATGGTTTCCTGGATCTTACCTACATCTGGATGGTCCTGTAGGTTCGCCCATGCTTCTATGCTGTCTTCCATTAGTTTTGCGACGCTGGCCACATTATCTGATATTTTTGCTGCTGAAGCCTTGATGTCCTGCTGGCGCTGTTCTCAGACCTCTGGTGGAGTCTCAGGAGGAATGCGTAGTTGAAGTTCTTCAATTTGGTGCTGGTGTTCTATCTTCATCCTTTCAACCTCGCTGTGGGACTGCTGGGCATAGTCTCGTAGCTTAGCGATTCTCTGCTCTGGTTCCTCTGTGCCCTGTATGTCGGAGTCAGAAAGACTCCGACATGCCTCGTCCAATGCTCGCATCAACGTAGTTGTTGTATGTTCAGCCTCTTTCTTCTTTTGTGCGATTTCTTCTAGGCGTGCTGCAAAGGTTTTGTTTTGTTTGATGGTGTCTTCCAATTGGATTTGGGACAATTGGGTTCGGGCATGGATCTCCTTTGTAATCGCGAGCTGGCAGAAGTGCAGCTCTGACATAGACATCTTTGTATAATCAAGCCCCGCGGTGATATCCATCTGGGGTCGGGAATCTGTGTCAGGCTGTATCAGAGTTGCGCTTGGTACCTACGCCTGGTGATCTCTGGGTGGCCATTGCCTAATATCCTGCTGCGTGGGTGCTGTAGTGCTACTTGTCCCAGTACTGGTCGCTGATTTTGCTGCTAGCTCTTTTAGCTCCGATACCCTGTTTGCAATACCTGAGAGCCCGGCAAGATGCAGTTTCGCAAACTCTGACCATTTTTTAGTAAGCGCTGACGTAGACTGTTCTAGAGCATGCTCCAGCGCATCCAGCGTAACAGTTTCTTCTTCCTCAATATCTTTGTCCTTCGACGCTTTTGCCTTTTTGCGAGACTGCGGCTTGGTTACGTCGGCTACTTCTGGGGACTTGCGCTTCATTTGTGGGTTAGGATCTGATATGGTCTTGACCGACTCCTCATCCTGTCCATCTTGTTCATCCTGTCCACTGTCTCCATCCTGGCCGTCGTCATCCCTCTGCGAATCACTTAGGTCTTCGCTATCTTCCAATGGGCTTTGCTGCTGCGCCTGACTAGTACCTGCGCCAATATTGGTAGCTGGGGGAATCGGAATAGAGGGTTTTTTCCCTAAATATTTCAGCCATTCGGCCGGCCAGTGCTGAACTATCCACCTGATATCTGGTTCGGTGACTACATATGGTAATTTGAAGCATTGCCGTTGTGGATCTGCACGAGCTTGAATGAAAACATGATGCATATCGGCACTGAAGTGCGCGACGCCCTCGTATTGAGAGAACACTTCATTGGTAAGTTGAGGTGTTCGCACAATCTCATAGTGAATACTCATAGCATAGAAGACGAACACAGTGTTCGTCATCTGCTGAGCTTCCTTATCTGAGGATAGCCAAAGGGAGGCATACCTTGCTGCCCCTGGCGTGACGGGGTTTACTTCTACAAACTGGGCTTTAGTGGGTTCTTTCCACCCCACTAATGCAATAAGGATTAAAATCCAGGAATAATGAAAAGGTCTACCTTTTTCTTGCGCATCGCGGGCATCCTCCAGAAACTCCTTCGCAAGATATCCGGCCCAATTATAAGTATACCCCTCAGCGCAGTTCATAGCAATCCGGATAACCAGAGCAGGTACTTCAGTTGGCCGGCATTTCCGTATGAGTTTGCAGGCTAAGAGTTCAGCTGCAAATCGAATGGGCTGCTCCTGAATCGTGGAAGTGTGATACCCCCGTTTCCCTTTTGTCAGGCCAAACCGCTCCTTCATGGTTTGTGCGAGCTTTGTATCGTCATGTTTGGACGGAAATTCAGTTCCCGGATCAGGTCCTGCCATGGGTAAACCTGTGATCTTATGGATGAGGGCGGCGTCAATAGGAATTTGCTGGTCCCCTATCCATAAATAGCCGTCATGCACCAGTGCTAGTAACTTCTTGGCCACTACAGTCACATGTATTCCGCGACCGAAATGGGGAATGTTAAGTATCTTGAGTAGGCCAGCGTTGTCCAGGCCCGCAGCCCATGGTTGCACTTCCAGTAGTGTGACCCTATGATCCGGGTACTTGACGCAGTGCAAGTATTCTGCTGGTTCAAACTGTGGAAACTTTCCATGGTCATTGGTGTCGTTATCACTGTACTTAAGCCGATCAATCTTCCTTGTCATACTTCCTATTAGCTGCACTCCCTATGGCAGCGAGGGTGTGGCTAATGTAAATTTCTTTGTCCGACGGGGTAACGCAGTACCTGGGCGAACAGGTGGTAGATATGGTGGCCGTGGTGGTGGAATATGCTCCCTGCCCCCGGCCGGGGCCTGTGTGGAACCAGAGGGCTCCATAGGATGAGCTGCTGGGGTTTGCCCTATTTGCCGCTGCCGGTCTTGGTTGCGCTTGGTGCAAACTTCAGTTGTAGACTTTTTCCTGGCAGACCGTGCCTGCATCGGCCGTGGTGGTGCTGGGGGAGTGTCTTCATAGTGAGCTAGGGCAGGCGGCCGATTAGAGCAGGTGATCAGACCCTCTTGCTCGAATTCTCTGACCAAAGCGTCAATCTCGCGTTCGGTGGTCATGGGTTCACTCAGAAATCTTGAAGAAATGCAGGATGCTATTTTTCCTAACTTAGGCATCGTCTTATACACGCCGTCAATCAAATCGGGCAGGACAGTGCATTGAAGGCACCAAGTCTGACGACAATCTTGAGCATGTGGAGCGCGATTGCCGGTATTGGTCTTAGTACAGTCATTTAAAGCAATTAAAACTCTGCCGCCGCCAAATTGGCTGCTTCCCAACGGTCGGATTTTGAGCCTCGCTATGTTTTTGGGCCTCGGCAGAATCATGGTTGAAGCTTCGGGGCAATAGGAAACCTCGGTATGATAGTTCCCTTCGACCCGACCTGGTAATATCTGCGACAGGACTATTAGGTTTGAGGGACTGGCGTCTTGGCTCTGCCCCTTGGTGTGGTATGCAATTCCTTGGTAATCAGTGTTTGCCTTGTCGTGGTTTGATCGGAAAGCTACATCTAAAACAGGACGACTTTTGTTAATAGAAAATGTGATCAAAAAGCTATCAGCAAGATCATCCCCACTTACAGTACTGTGGTGAAGCTCAACCTCCACATGCCCATTTTCTGCTATAGGGTCCATGATATGCATGAACTTATGCACCCACTCCTGTCGAGGTGTGTTTTCCCTTGCTGTATAATTCTGCCTCAAACGTCTCTGAAGATGATTTGGCCCCTTGAACTTACTTCGCGCCTCTTGAGCTTGGCTGATGAATCTGGGGCACAGGAATTTCTGGTAGATTCCCCGACTGGGGTGAGACCTTGTAGGATCGGTCCCCCATGCTGCTGTAGCTTCTAGTGGTATTTCCAGACTTTGGGTGTTTTGTGACTGAGGTATTCGTTCTGACATAGGTGCACTAAATTCTCCAGGGTCTGTCAGACCAACATATGCAGGCAATTCTCTAGGCTGTGCACTAAGGCATCTAAGAGACTGAGTGATCTGCGCGCATCTATGACCATGTAGCTCGTACAGTCGATTCTGCCAATTCTCCAGACCATCGTCTGAATCGAACATGCAGGAGCTATCACATTGCCAATCCATTACGCCCTCATCATTAGGCTCTACATAATCTGCGTCCGTGGCTGTGATGTTGTAGATGTGGTCTAGAGTATCCTGCTCCCCTTCATCTCTGAGTGGTTCTGTATATCTTTCTCCTTGGGATGGGTCGAGGGGGATAATAACACGCAGACCATTTCCTTCGAAGGTCATCTGTCTCCTCTTAAGGTTGATGATTGCAGCATTGGCCATGGCCCACTCAATTCCCAACAGGGCTGGATAAGGGTTGCTGTCATCAATGATCTCAATAACTTCAAAATCGGCTAGAGTACTGACCCCATCGATGTCGATTGGAACACTAAGAAGTCTTCCTAGCGGTACAATCCTTTGCTGGTTAGCTAGTCGCAGTTGTATAGGTGACCAAACCAGGGAAGGCTTTCCCATTTGTCCCCAGGTCTGCTTGGGTAGGACATTCATGTCTAATCCAAGATCCAAAATGACATCAGTCATATCATATTCCCCTATCTGAACGTTCAATCTCATTTCCCTTCCCGTTCTTCGGACACGACTAACAGTTTTCTCCTGATCAATTTCTTTCTGAGGGTCTGTGACAGCAAGAAATTTTTGCAGCTCTTTTAGAGCATTCTGATTCCGTAAGAGTTTCATACAGCTCTGCAAGAAAGAGGATAGTGTACTTACTTTATCCGTCGAGGCCTCTTGTGGCTGTGAAGCCTGCTGAGCTTGCCGCGCAGGTACTTCTATGGCACCAGGGTCAACCATGTCGCACTGGGCCTCCTGGACTGGTGCTTGGTCCTTCACAGGGTCAAGGGTTGGGACTTTCTCGAAGGCCTTACGTGCGCACACCGTGGCAGGTTGCTTTGGCAAGTCTTGAATATGCATCGTAGCTCCACTCCGGGTGACCACATTGAGGGCTGGGGCAGGTCTTTGCTCAACGAAAATCAACTGAATATTTGGGGTAGGGCCTCGGTTGTTTTCCTGAATCTTTGCGAGGAGCTGGGGGCACTGTTCAATCACGTGGTCCACTGCGCGGCAATACCGACAGGTGGTAGTGGGGTTCCGACAGTCACGAGCCAAGTGACCAACTTGGTTACAATTGTAACACACTACCTGGCCTCGACCTCTTCCAGTCATCCCACCATGGCCATGACCACCAAAAGCACCTCTTCCGAAGGCGCCGCCGCAGTAACCATAGCCATCATTATTCTGGGCTTCATTGTGGACTCGATAGGCGTCAGAGGTGCGCTCTCGCATAAGGTCGTAGCTACGACACTCGTCTTCATTATGCCCTACGGACTTACAGAACTGGCAGTAGGGGTTTTTGGGAGCTTGAACATATCGCTGAAGAAGATGGTAGTGCTCAGGGCGATGCTGGCCAGAGGTTCGGCAAATCTCACAATATAGAACACCGGCATTGAATTGGTTGGGCGTGCCCGTATTTAGGTATGTTCTGACCATGGGGCACTGGTCCCTATCGTGACCCTCAGACCGACATTGCGTACACCAGACCTCCTCTTGACTGGTTTTAGATTTCTTCATGTCACGAAGCTCCAGGGCCATCGCTGCCAGCTGCGCTTGGATTTGGGCAATACCAGAATCATCTCCGACGGGAGCGGTCTCTAGCTTCATTGCGATTTCCAGAGCCTCTTGCTGGTCAGCAACCTTCTGTTGCATGAGCGGAGTTCTGATATGTGGCAATACCACTGCGATAAACCATTCCTTGTGCTGCGCAGGACTAATGGTGAAGCTGACTTGGTCTAATAGAACTTTGAATCTTTGGTCAAAGTCCCAAACGGATTCGCNATGTCGTTCAGCTTCGCTGAAAGAAGTGCTTGTGTCAATGGAAAATTCTGTCACGAAGGCTTCCAACGTTCGCGTCGTCCAGAAATCGACAGCGCGGGATACCTCGTTGTTCACGTGTGGCACAAGATTGACCCTTGCGGGGCTCCACACAGGAATCCGTCGAGCTTGAAGGTTCGTCTTCCTTTTCGTTAACCTAGACAACCACTGGTGCAACTCTATGTGGAAACTACCAAAGAAAATTTCATAAGCATCACAAAAAACACACCTTTGTAAAAAGTCACTTGCGCTTCGACACGGATTCGTATTCTCTTGCTGCGCGAATTTCAGACAAGTCTCAGCAAACCAATCCCCGATTTACTTCACAGAGGGCCTCCAGAACATAGCCCCTGAGGTACAATGTAAACCCCTTCTTGAGCAGATACTGAGTTCAACTGGCAACGGAACCAATTTGTTGGGCAATAGGGCAGACCCGGGTTTAATCCTTTAATGCCATACCAACAAAAGACCCACAGAGTTGGCCCTTTCGGCAACAACCTGCGCGCAGGTTGCAGTCTCACCCGAAACAGCTATGGGGGTGCCGCAGAATCAGGTT
>LPNX011057186.1:221547-300526 GCA_001517045.1 Pseudotsuga menziesii
AATAGATAAACAGTCATGACTTGCTCAACCCACTACAGGGAATTCACAGCGAAGCTAAATATTAGCAGCGATCTAACTTATCAGATGTATACAGTTATTAATGCATAAAAGAAACAGAAACAGAAACAGCACAAGAAACCACAACACCGGATATAACGTGGTTCACCCCCAGTGTAGGGGCTACGTCCACAAACTGTGTTCTATTCAACTTGCTACAAAACCACAGTTTGATCTGCGCACTCAGCTGCAGATCCTTTCAGTCCTCAAAAGCCATGCACACAGCAGCAGGCCCCTGCACACACAGCTGCAGGTCGTTCCTTAATCTTTCTTACAAAAACCCTCTGCGCACACAGCTGCAGAGGTCGTCCACGCACACAGCTGGGACTTAACCTTTTCTTCCAAAACCCATCTTAGCTTCGCCTTAATCTTTCTTTCATCATAAAACCTAACCTTTTCTTATTTACAAAGATACCTATTTATACATCGCGCTATTACAAAACCATGGCTTCAAACCATGGGCACCCAAACCCTAAACCCTGGATTTAAACCACAGGTTTATTACAAAAAGGGGTTTTGACTTACCCTGACACCCCTAAGACTATTTTGACCCATAACTCCGCTTACCAACAACCGCAAATTTACCAAAACTAATAATCCTTAGGGTACGCGCCCCAACAATACCTGCAAAAGATATTAGAAACTTTGGAGGACATCAAGGAGTTAGTCCTACTCCTCAAAGCAAGTTTAGAAAAGACACATCCTCAAGGTGGAATTAGGTATCCAAGTATTTAAATGGTTTGAATGGTTATTTCTACTCATGTAATGATTTTGGTCATAAGGCATTCAATTGCAGATGTCATGCAAGAAGTGTTGGGTCTCCCAACAATATGGCTAGATGTTGGACATGCAACCATTTTGGCTACATTGTTGCAAATTGTCACCCCATGAGATGTTACAATTGCTATGGATTTGGTCACAAAGCCCAAGACTATGCAAGTTCAAGAAGACAACCTATGATGAGTACTTCATACACATTATCAAGGAGGACATATGAACCATGGAAGAAGAATAATGTAGGAAGAATTGAAGCCCAAAGGACAAGTGCTTACAATAAAGGACATTCTAAGGTATGGATGAAAATGAATGTTTTGTTGAATGTGAATGAAGTTGATCAATGCAAAGAAGATGGTTTCCATATGGAAATCCAAGCTTGAGGTCTTTCAAATACCTAAGTACACCTCAAGTTGATGGATTTTGGAGGATGGACTCAAAGGTAAATGATGATTTCTCCAAGCAGTAAAACTAGTCCAAGGATCGTGGTTACATTTGGCATGTTGATAGGGGGAGAAATATGGTTATTTTTTTAATAAAAAATAAAGAAAATAAAATGAAGTGAAGCAACATGGTGATGTTTGGAAAATTGTCCTTGATACATGCTTACCTTTTATGAATTTACTAGATGTCCATTGATGCATTTCTTATAGCATCCATAGAATGTACCAATAACTCTCTCTAGATTTGGATATGAATGGCAAGAATGTATTTAGGAAACAATTGTTGTGGGTATTTGATTGTATGAATTAAAAGTTGGTCATAATCCAACTGGTTATCAAGACTTTTATCATTGTATGAATAACAACTATCAATATTTTCATTATGAGTAGCATATGATCGAATCACAACATGAGGAGACCTCTTGGTTATTGACATATGATTGGCATGAGCAACACATTATTTTTTCAAGCATGGAAAGAAACCATCCCTCAAGCTGTGTACTTGACAACAAAATATACACAGTTAGGTGAAGGTTCTTTTGAGACTCTCAACTCTAACCTTGGATTACTCGAAGGAACACTTGTAAGTCAGAAGTTGAAGAAGTTCAAGACCATTCATTAAGTTGAATTTTTTGATTATTTAAATGCTCTCGAGTCCTGGTAACTTGTGAACTACGCTGACTGAAGAGGATAGTAAGTAGGATTGTTCAAGTAGCGTTAACCCTGAATAGTCATATGGGAGACAATGGTAGGCATTCGAAGGTCTTTTCTGGAGTAAACCTTTGCAAAAGATACTCATCAATGTTGTAGCAGACTTAAAGTAGATTTATTACACCAAAATCACATTCTTCCTTGTGGCAGCTGATGAAGTAGTCCACATGAAAGGGGAGCAGAAAATTCAGCATGACCTGTGGAAGTTGTCAAGAATACAATTTTTTTTTGGACATTGTGAAGCCTTTAATGACTTGATGAATAAGTGTTTGGACATTTTTCATGAATGTCAAAGGGGGAGAAATTTGAAAGGGAAAAATTGAAGAGGTGTTTCCATCAATGACAAAGAGGGAGTTTGTTGAACATGGTTTTCATTGATGACAAGCCATTCATGAAAAAGGAGTGATAAAGGTTGATGCCATGGTAGTTTGGGCATTAGAACACTAGGTAGATGGAATTTTGGGCATTGGAGCATTTGGTGGAACCCTACACTTGTTTGGGATGGAATTACACCCTTCCATATGATAGAGATTGGAATTTCATATGTTGGTGATGTTTTTATTCAACCGTGCTTTGATGAAGCCCGTGTGTATTGTATTTATCATTGAAGATGTCCATTAAATTCCTTATAATTCTTGATATGAAACCCTTGGACATGATCTCCTTGCATGTGGTTGTTTGTGGATTGGGACCCATACAATTTGTGACATGATGGACATTGACCCTTGTAGATATTCTTGTATGGTTGAGATGATGGTGAATCCCTCCTCATACTTGACATGTCCTTGAGATGTGGTTTCCTTGACACCCTTAATGCTTGTTTGGATTTAAAGTCCCTCCATGATGGCATTGTTACGGAGAGAAATTCCTATGGCTTGGGGTACCACAATAGACAACTTAACTCCAAAAATCAATCCTTTCCTATATGAAAGAGAAACCAAACAACTAACACTAAAGGATCTCGATTCGTACCTTATTCCGGGCGGTTGATGTAGATCCCCGTTGAGCTTTCCAACTTGAGCTTGAATTGATAAATTGCTTCCTCAACATTCAATAAACAAGACAAGCATACTATATATAATTGTGTTAGCTCTACTCTAGCATATATAATCAATAACATATAAGCATTTGAAATCATCCATGGATAAAATATTCATTCAAACACACATTATTGGATAGGAAAAGATATTTCTATCAATATAAAATTAGAGATTACAATGAATACAACCTCTGTCGGCACGTCTGTGAATTGGAGAAACCAAGTCCCCCACTTGGGCCTCCACCACTTCAATCCTCCATCTCTCGATAGCAAGCTCACAAGCAAAAGGTAAGCTTGGGAAGAACACAAAAGTGCTCCAAGGGACAAAGGGGATGTAGAATCAAACACAAGTTCTGGCAACAATGGACTATAGTTCTCTTGCTCTCAATTCCTCGTGCCTTCAATGTATCCAAAGGGTTCCTTATATAGCTCTTGAATGGGGTAATGAATGGTCGAATCCGAGCAATCTCAAGGCATATGGAAGGCCAGGAGACAAGTGAGTCAGATCCACATCAAGGAAAACTCCAAAATAATTTGGCCTTTTGCACACGTCCTGATGTACGCGGTTTTAGGGGTCAAACCTGTGTATATACGCGAGAAAGGGATTAAAAGTCGCGAATGGCAATTCTTGCATGTTTTTAGGGATGATCTTGGAAACATCAAAGGAACAAAAATGGTTCATGGGGTCTAAGGAGTCTGGAGAGGGACATGGAAGGCCATAAAAGTGTGATTCACCATGTGTGGTAAAATCAGTTATAACAGGCATTGATTCCCTCAAATAATTAAGAGAGTTTAGTTATGCTATCCTTACCATTGGTACAAGATTTGATGATCACATAGCCCCTCTTGTTGCATTATATGTTAATGGATGTTGGACGTGATGACACTTTGCATACTTGATGATCATATGAATACCTTGCTCATGCTTATGGGGAGATCATACTTATGGCAAGGCCTCCTTTGAGGGATTCGGTGGGAGCTTGAAGATAAATTAATGTGGTGTTTGAAGAAAACACACTGTGGGGTTCTTGCCCCCTTGACCCACAACTCTTAATAGATTGGGTCCATGATGGGAACAAATGATCCATTTTGTGGTCATTTTTTGAAGGTGGTGAGGCAAATAAAATGCTTGAAGAAGACATACTTGCATTCTTAAACATGATCTACATTTATTACCTTTATTTAAATACAACCACAAAAAGAAACTTGTGAAGTCGGCTCGGTATAAATAATCCAAAAGAAAATTAAAAATTCAATAAAGGGCAGCTCGACTCAGTAAAAATTGTTATGGAAAACATATATAAATACCATCCCAACACCCCAATTTTGTGAGTGGTGAGTGTGGAGACTCGACTCTGAATTTCGTGTTGAAAAAGACCACTGAGACAACCACAAGAATGAGCTTTTGGGGTTTTTGAAGTCTGATTTTTGGGTATAAGTCTATTTTTTTTATCTCTAAATTTTCTGTGTGTATCCTTTGATTTTCAGTGATGATAAAGACAACTTGAAGGTAGCCACTGATCTGAACTTCAGATTAGCATTCGATTGATTATCTAGCTCTGAATTCTGTTGAAGTAGATCATTTATTGAGGCAATGAATGCCAGTAAAGGAGGGAGACAGTTAAAGTATGCAAGATACTAAGCTCCGAATTTAGTTATACAACTGTAGAGAAGGATGGTTGTTAAAAAGGACTACTAGAATGGCTAGTTCCTAGTAGTATCGGATTGTGTATGAGATATACATTGGAATAAGAGATTAATAGAAATATGATTAGTTGATTTGACTTAATAGAAGTCAATGACAAGTTGATGACAGTGTAGTGATTACTTGGATGACAGTGACAACTGTATTGATTTTACAGTGATAATGATAGCCACAACAGAGGCAACTTGGCAGTGATAACTATAGTAGAGAGACAAGATGATGACATCAGATTGACATGACAAAGTTGATGACAATGATCAAATTATGTGAAGGCAAGATAATCCTTCCACGACGAGGTTTGGATACCTCGTATCTTCTTAGTTGCAGCTAAGAAAACTAGTCAGGACTTGTTGATGGAGTTGGTGCTCTTTAGTCAGTTGGTGATGATGTAATCATGAAGATTGATGTCTTCCATTGTACTTCATATGAAAATATAAACAAAAGTTTCTATACTTGTTTTGTGATGTGTCTCTTATGATCTATGTTGATGACATGATTGATTGATGAATGTTGATGTACTTAGTAGCTTAATGTGAATGATGAACTCTGCTTAAGTTTTGAAGTGCAAATTGTTAAGAGTGCTAGCACACTTATTCAACCCCCCTCTCAATGTGTCATTGTGTCCAACACAATAAATGATAAATGTTAAATAATAATATATAACTAATTAATTAAATTAAAGGATGTGTCATTTATGTTGAAAAGGCATGATGGGCTACATAAAATCCAAGTCTATTGTCATGTATTAACCATCAATTCATATTCAATCATTATTTATTCTTTTCCGCATGGAGTTATGGGTTATTCATTTGGATAGATTCCTAGTGTATACTAGATACAATACACTTCATTAAACAAGTACCAATTAATTGAATTCATCAAATGCTTTCCCATAACATAGCCTTGAATACACATTCACTTGATGTATCACAAATGAAGCTTTCTTAGCATTAGAGTATTGACCTATCACTTAACATTTCATGTCCACTATGAACAAGTGCAATTCATACGAACTACTAATCAATTTCAAGGTCACTAACAATTTATTACTAAGGATTTAAGCAATTCAAGTAGTATACCATCTAGTTAAACTTGTGAATATTAATCCGTTAAAATGAAACCATTAACCAATGGATCAATGATCTTGTAATGCTCTGAAGAAATTAACTCTAAGTAAGATCTTCTAAAACAAATTTATCATTTAGACACTTTACCCAACTTTTTTTTTCCAAACAACCCTAACAAATTAGTATAGTTATACTATTGCAAGTGCATAGTGTATTAGTTTGGATGGAGAATGAAGTGCAAAAACATAAATGAGTGTTGTGCAAGGACTTCTGATGAGGAGAATCATGGCATGCTAGCAATGTGATGGATTGGTCACATGCTGTGGCATCTTTTGTAACCATTTTGTGCTGAGTCATAATATAAATAGCGACATAGAGAATCATTGTGGATCACGACTCCCTGCGTGGAGATCAAACCGCCATTAGTTTGTTTCAGATAGGGACGTTTCATCATGCATCTTAGTAGTGTTTATTTTAGTTGCAGGACCACTAGGGTAGCAGTTTTAGTTTAAATAGACAGTTTAGAGATGTAGGAAGGGTTATGCTCTTCAACATTTAGAATTCTGAGTTTGCAGAGAGAGGACAGACCTGTGTCTGATTCCTGTTTGTAAATATTTTGAAGAATCGAAAGGAGAGAGATCCAAGCTATGTATTTTCCTTTATTTCTTAATAGAAGGATTAATCGTGTGTTTATGGGTTTGTTGGTCTTTATGCATGTGCTGTGTTGAACTGTGTGTCTTACGGTGCCGACTTCGGCATTTTCATGAATACTCGTGTATTTCAGTGAAGTGTTGATTTCACACATCAATTTCTTGCTTAAACAGTTGAAGTAGAGAGTAGATTCATGCATAAGAGTGTTAGGCTAAAGTATCATAAATATTGCAGGTTGGATTGATCAATTTCATGGTCAATTGGTGCAACTCGTAGGTTTTCTTCCTTAAAAAGTTTTTGCAGAGAACAAATGGTGGAGATTGAGGCCGCAGATCAAGATCTGACGGTCCTGAAGTATCCCGCACTAAGAGTTGTGAGGAATTTAACAGATCCACAGAGATTTGAGGGACGCATTGAAAAGAAGAAGATTGATGGTCGTGGGAGAGGCCGCAAGGATCGGATGACTGAGAAAGTTGCAGAGAAATATTTGCAGAGGGAAAGTTGTGGGGGAGCAACTTTGGACAGTTGGCATCCCTCATCCCGCATCCCGCATGTGGAAACTTTGTTACAGAATAGATTTGTGGAAACAGAATTGCGGAGAGAAATTTGGGAAATTAAGATCCCGCATCCCTCCTGCAAAAGGGGATTTGCGGAGGTAAAATTGTGGGAAGGTAGTTTTAGACCATAATTTGGCCAATGGGATAAATTTGGTAGTCCTGCTAAGTGTAGGAGCCATTAGATCCTGGAAGTGCTGGTTAGGGTTAGCTGAGGTCGCCCCACCTGCACCAATTTTGGTATCAGAGTGAGGTTGTTGAGATTTCCTGTTGAGGAATTCCACGGCTGAGGTTATGGGTAGAATTCTGAAGGATTAGAGAGAAGCATAGCCATAGGATCCTGAAGAGAGCAAAGAAAGAGTGCTTAGGAGGTTCTAGATAGAGGACCAGCATTACCGACAGACCAAGGGTTGAGAAGAGGCTTGGTGAGGTAAGTTGTAATAGTGTGAAAGAGAATTGTTATTGCAGAGGCTTAGAGTGGGAAGATGACTGCATGCATTGGAAGAGCGAGAGGTCATGATAGAGTTCGACCAAGAGGGAACGCAGAAGTTCTAGAAGAAATGAGGGAGTTAAGGGCACATCTGGAATCCATGGAAACAGATAGACGAAGAGACCCAGAAGCAGGGGATATAAGTGAACCTGAGGATGAAAAGCAAAGAGAAGAAGCTACACCTATGCAGGAAACACAAGAGTTAAGATGTTTCAGATCTATTCTGGGAACGACTTCAAGGCCAAGACCGGAGTTTCCTACATATGATGGGAGTCTCGTTACGGAGCATCTCATTGATTGGATCAACGAGATGGATAAGTACTTTAAGTACGATGAGGTAGAAGAAGATAAGAGAGTTATATTGGTTGTGATGAGGTTGAAAGGTCATGTGTCCCTATGGTGGGATAGTGTCCAAGCAGAAAGATTGAGGAAGAATAAACCCTTGATAAAAAGCTGGGATAGAATGATAGCAAAGATGAGGACTAAATTCTTTCCCAATGATTACCAGTTAATTCTGTATAGACAAGTACAAAACCTTAGACAGAGATTGTCAACAGTGAGAGAATACACTGAGGAGTTCTACAAAGTAAACCCAAGGGCTAGATATGCGGAAGAGTCAGCAGAAAAGGCTTCTAGATATGTGAATGGTCTGAGGATGGATATCCAAGAAAAGATTAGCATGATTTCACCTAGAACCATGGAGGAGGCATATCAGTGTGCCTTAAGGGTAGAAGAGAAGATAACAAGGAAGTAGAGCTTCAATAGAGGTCGCGGTTCATCCAGAGGAAGAGGGAAAGTGACTGGAAGAGGACTATTTGGGCCACAGAGAGGGGAGTCCAATAACTCTAGCCAGCAAGAGCAGCATGGTAGAGGAGGTGATTCTAGCAGAAGAGGACCTTACCAAGGAGGAAGAGGTAGGGGATGAGGCAGAGAAGTTGTCGTTAGATGTTACAAATTCAACCAGTTGGGCCATAAGTCATTTGAGTGTCCAGGGAAGGAAGATGTAGGACAGAGAGGAGCCTATGTAACACAGAATGAGAAGCAGCAAGAATAGCCAATGGTAGAAGAAGTCTTTCCAGAGATAGGAGAGTCTTTGATGATGAATAAGGTCTTGTTGAAACGTGAGAAGGAGCAAGCAAAGCCTGCTCAAAGTAATTCATTGTTTAGGACAACATGTAAAATCCAAGGGAAGTGCTGTAAGATGGTGATTGATAGTGGGAGTACTGACAATCTTGTTTCCATAGAGGTGGTGGAAAAGTTGAGGCTAAAGAATACCAAGCATCTAGTTCCATACAAAGTATCCTGGTTACATAAAGGACATCAAATCCTGGTGAGTGAACAATGTGAAGTTGATTTTCAGATAGGTCCATATAGGGACAAGATTCTATGTGATGTTATGCCAATGGATGTTTGTCATATACTGTTAGGCAGACCGTGGTAATTTGACAAGAAAATGACTCATGATGGTAGGAGAAACTGTCATAGTTTCAAGTAGAATGGGAAAACCCATGTACTTCACCCTATACAAGTAAGAGGTACAGTAGGGTAGTCAGAACCTAAGGTTTTGATGTTGTCAGGAAAAGAATATTTACAACAGGTTGAGGGAGCAGAGTTGAACTATGCTATGGTGTGCAAACCAAGAGTGGTGAAAGTGAAGACTAATGTGACAGATCTACCTAAGGATATTTAGGAGATGCTGAGTGAGTATGGAAACATTGTGGTGGATGATTTACCTGATGAACTACCACCCAGGGGAAATATAAATCATCAGATTGATTTTATTCCAGGAGCCAGTTTACCAAACAAGGAAGCATATAGGTTGACGCCTCAAGAGAATGAAGAATTGAGGAAGCAAGTACAAGGATTGTTGGACAAAGGATTGGTTCAGAAGAGTCTGAGTCCATATGCGGTACCAACAATACTAACACCCAAGAAGGATGGTGAGTGGAGGATGTGTACTGACTCCAGGGCGATTAACAAAATCACCATTAGATATAGGTTTCCATTACCAAGGATGGATGACATGATGGATTGCCTAAGTGGGGCCACATGTTTTTCAAATATGGATTTGAAGAGTGGATATCATCAGATAAGGATCAGAGAGGGAGATGAGTGGAAGACAACCTTCAAGACAAATGATGGGTCGTATGAGTGGTTGGTCATGCCATTTGGATTGTCCAATGCATCAAGTACCTTTATGAGGTTGATGAATGAAGTATTGAGAGATTTCATAGGTAAGTTTGTGATAGTTTACCTTGATGACATTTTGGTTTTCAGCCAAACAGAATAAGAACATATGAAGCACTTGAGATATGTTTTAAAGAGGCTGCAATAGGAAAAGTTGTTGATAAATGTGAAGAAGTGTACCTTCATGAAGAAAGAGCTAGTATATTTGGGTTTTGTTATCTCAAGAGATGGGTTGAAGGTGGATCAAAAAAGGTGCAAGAAATCATTGATTGGCCTTCACCTAGGAACATATTTGAGGTCAGGAGCTTTCATGGATTGGCAAGATTCTATAGGAAATTTATAAGGAATTTTAGTGGTATTTGTGTGTCTATTATTGAGGCAATTAAAAAGGATAGACAACCATTTTAGTGGATAGTAGAGGCTGAACAGAACTTTCAATTCTTAAAGAAGAAGATCACTGAGAAACCAGTATTGAAGTTACCAGACTTCAACCACCCTTTCCAAGTAAAGTGTGATGCTAGTGGAGTAGCAATCAGAGCAGTGCTTAGTCGGGAGGACAAGCCTATAGCATATTTCAGTAAGAATTTGAACGATGCAAAGCAAAATTACTCGTCTTATAACAAGGAGTTTTATGCTATTGTTCAAGCAATGAAGCATTGCTTGATGCCCAGAGAGTTTGTGTTATATTCAGATAACCATGCATTACAGTACATAATGAAACAACCTAAGTTGAACCTGAAACATGTCAAGTGGGTTGAGTTCTTACAAAGCTTTACCTTTGTGTTGAAGCACATAAGTGGATAGTCAAAAATAGTAGCTGATGCCTTAAGTAGGAGACTGTTGATCATGCAAGAAAATCGGATCCAAGTTTTGGGGTTTGAGCATTTGAGAGATTTGTATGAATCTAACATTGATTTGCAGGAGGCTTACAGGGCTTGTAAGAATCCAGTAGAGGTGGAAAGAGAGCCATGGATGGAGTATACACTGCAAGATGGTTTACTCTTTAAAAACAGTAAACTGTGTATACCAAGGTGTTCCATGAGAGAGAACTTGATACAGGAGAAACATAATGGAGGTATGGGAGGTCACTTTGGGAGTGATAAATATTTTGGACAGTTGGGTCATTTCTATTTTTGGCCAAGGATGAGGTCTAAAGTTGAGAAGTTTGTAAGAAAATGCAGAGTATGCCAGCATGCTAAGGGGAGAAGCTAGAACACAGGATTGTATACACCATTGCCTATTCCAACTAGGTCTTGGGATTCTGTGAGTATGGATTTCATTCTGGGTTTACCAAGAACTCAAAGGGGTCATGATTCTATATTTGTTGTTGTTGATAGATTCACTAAGATGGCACATTTCATTCCATGTTACAAGACTAGTGATGCCACACACATTGCTAACTTGTTCTTTGATGAAGTTGTGAAACTACATGGTTTACCTAGAAGCATTGTATCAGACAGAGATGTGAAGTTCATAGGGAATTTTTGGAGAACCTTGTGGAAGAATTTGGGTACCAGACTGAATTTTAGTTCAGCTTATCACCCACAGTCTGATGGACAGACCGAAGTAGTCAATAGGAGTCTGGGAAACATGTTGAGGAGTTTGATTGGGGAAATTCCTAAGCAGCGGGACAGAGTATTAGCTCAAGCTGAGTTTGCATATAATGATTCACCAAACAGGAGTACAGGGATGAGTCCATTTCAAATTCTGTAGGGAATGCATCCAAGAGGAGTGTATGAACTTTGTGACTTAGGTCAATTGGAGAAGCGAAGTGCTGATGGAGAAGCGTTTGCAACAAGAATTGGTGAATTGCAAGAGAAAGTGAAAGCAAGATTGCAACAGAGTAACACCAGTTACAAGAACTGAGCAGATTCTAGAAGGAGGGAAAGGAACTATGAAGTAGGGGATTTGGTCTTAGCATATCTAAAGAGAGATAGATTTCCTAAAGGAGAGTATAACAAACTGAAGATGAAGAATATTGGACCCTGTAGAATACTCAAGAAGTTTTCAGTGAATGCTTACGATTTAGAGATGCCTACAAGATTGGGTATTTCACCAATCTTTAATGTAGCAGATCTATATCCTTATGTAGCAGGTGACATTGGAACCTTTACAGGAGGTGAAGATCCTATTGAAGACTTACAATGGGTAACACAAATGCTTGTGACACAGCCATTGGAAGTCGAGGCCGTTCTCGACACTAGGGTGTCAAAGAGTACAAGGAAGAAGGATTATCTGGAGTATTTGGTTAAGTGGAAGAAGCGACCAACAGAGGATTCTACTTGGATGAGCGCTGCAAAGTTGGAAGCCAAGGGTTTCACTGTAGCTGATCTTATGAACAGGGGTTCATAATTTTATACCTTGCGAGTTTGATGCAGGAGCATCGTGGCATGCCAACAATGTGATGGATTGGTCACATGCTGTGGCATATTTTGTAACCATTTTGTGCTGAGTCATAATCTGAATAGCGGCATAGAGAATCATTGTGGATTATAACTCTCTGCGTGGAGATCAAACCACCGTTAGTTTGTTTCAGACAGGGACATTTCATCATGCGTCTTAGTAGTGTTTATTTTAGTTGCAGGACCACTAGGGTAGTAGCTTTAGTTTAAATAGACCATTTAGAGATGTAGGAAGGGTTCTGCTCTTCAACATTTAGAATTCTGAGTTTGTGGAGAGAGGACAGACCTGTGTCTGATTCCTGTTTGTAAATATTTTGAAGAATTGAAAGGAAAGAGATCCAAGCTATGTGTATTTTCCTTTATTTCTTAATAGAAGGATTAATTGTGTGTTTATGGGGTTGTTGGTCTTTATGCATGTGATGTGTTGAAATGTGTGTCTTACAGTGCCAACTTCGGCATTTTCATGAATACTCATGTATTTCAGTCAAGTGTTGATTTCACGCATCAATTTCTTGCTTAAACAGTTGAAGTAGAGAGTAGAATCATGCATAAGATTGTTAGGCTAAAGTATCGTGAATATTGCAGGATGGATTGATCAATTTCATGGTCAATCGGCACAACCCATAGGTTTTCTGCCTTAACAAGTTTTTGCAGAGAAGGAACGGTGGAGATTGAGGCCGCAGATCAAGATCTGATGGTCCCGAATTATCCTGCACTAAGAGTTGCGAGGAAGTTAACAAATCCACAGAGATATGAGGGCCGCATTGAAAAGAAGAAGATCAATAGTCGTGGGAGAGGCTGCAAGGATTGGATGGTTGAGAAAGTTGCGGAGAAATATTTGCAGAGGGAAAGTTGCATGGGAGAAACTTTGGACAGTTGGCATCCTGCATCCCGCATGCGGAAACTCTGTTGCGAAACAAATTTGCGGAAACAAAATTGCAAAGAGAAATTTGGGCAATTAAGATCTTGCATCCTGCATCCCGCCTACGGAAGAGGATCTATGGAGGTAAAACTGTGGGAAGGTAGTTCTAGAGAAGAATTTTGCCACTGGGTTAAATTTGGCAGTCCTGCTAAGTGTAGGAGCGATTAGATCCTGGAAGTGCTGGTTAGGGTTAGCTGAGGTCGCCCCACCTGCACCAACTTCCCCTAAACAATGAACTAATGGTAATATAAAATAAAAAGTAATTTTATATTAGCAATATTAGCAATAAGAATAAAGTAGTGTGCCAGACAACAACTTAGACTTCGAATGTATTCAAATTGCAATGTTGCATGGTATTAAGTGATGAGAAAGGTAACCGCTATAGTAACTATATATGTTCTCTAACTATACCATATATAAAAATAATAAATAATATTAAAATAATAATTTTAATAAATAACAATGATTAATAATTAGTGATTAAAGATTAATGAAACTATACATCTTTATTAAAAGACATGACCTTTATGATGAGTTAATCCTATAAGTATATTGTCACATGGTCATTGTAATATATCATTTATTGTTCATCTTAATATATATTTATTGTTTCTATGGATTATTGTTACCTAGTCTAATTAAGGTGGTTATTTACTATATAAACATGTACATGATATGACCCAGATTCATATATATATAATTTTTTTTTTAAAGTGGTTCACCATGGAAGCTTAGTTTTACGCCATGGTTACGTCCGCTTGGGAAAAAATCTTATACTGCTAGGAAAGTATACATGAACTTGGGCATCATTAATCACGATAAACGGCTCACCAGCCTAATATTTCATTACATACAAGTGTAGAAATTCTAAATCCTTTATGGCATAAGGAATTTCCTAAACATGCTAAGGATCTAGGCACACAATTAACCTCACAGAGAATTGTAGAGAATTAGCATAAGGAGAGAAGAAGAAGAATTAATGAACACACATTAATGAATGATCAATTAATTATAATTGATATTATTACATAGGTAATACATCCTTATAAAGGAAAAAGGAGTTTCTAGAAGACAACTCAAGCTAGCTCATAAAGAAGGCTTACTAATTATGATAAATCCCATAGTTGGCTAAAGCACATTCCTAATCTATCAAGGACATCACAAATTAGCAATAGCATGTGTGAGTGATGATGAGTGAAGGAAATACTTGCTAATCCTAGAATATGGAGAGAAACTAATGGAGGATGGGTTGGAAACAAAAGCTGCCAGTTTCCTAGTTGACTAGCTTTACCTTATCCGCAGAAAAGCTGGAGAAAGCAGAATAAAGAAGATTATGCTGAAAAGTGCAGTTACCAATTATGGATGGCCATAAAGTGGTCAAGATCAACTCAGAATCAGAAGTAAATCATTCCTGGGATATAGATGGAAAGTGTTGACTCTAAGGTGCAAGTGGATGCCAACTATCTAAGCTACTGGGTAGGAAATTAATCAAATAATGATTAATTATTTTATGATTGGGTTTAGGATATTCCAACAAAAAGGGCTCTCAAGGAAGAAATGTCCCCAGCGAGATTCGAACCCAGGTGGGGAGAACAATAACCAAATATCCCAACCACCCAAGCTACACCCAATGGAAGATATATATATATATATATATAGTGGTTGGCTCTAATGAAGAGATCTAATGAAAGGACCAAATGTGTAATGGGTGAATAGTTATATATGGAGGTAATGTAGTTAGTGTAGAGAATGCATGAATGAATTATGTTAAGGTTTTGGGGTAAAAAGAGAAGGATCTCCTTTTGTTTAAGGGGTTATTGTGTAACTTATATATTTCTTATCTATATGGGAGTTGTGCTCTACACTCATAATGTTGTACATAGTGTGTACTTATTGTCTCTTATGTCTTATGTTATTTCTAGAAATTTAGTATATAGCATGCTTATCAAATTGGAATAAAAGCTTCATGTAGAACTTCATATCTATCCGTCCCTTGGACATATCTCTCAAACCTTGTCTAACTCAGCATTTGGCCACATTTATCAATTTTTAGCATTCCTCTGATTACCCAATCTTTTAGAACCTGATTTGTGAATGGTTTTGGACTCATAAGGGAAGAAATAAATCCTACAAATTTTTCATGACAAAGAACCTAAGGAGTTGTAATGGGTTTCTAAAAGAAAAGAAAGGCTCTAAAGAAGGAGTCCGATATTTGATAAGAACAGAATGACCCACACATACCATGGCCCGTCGAATGAAGGGAAGCTCAAGGTCCAGAGTCATAAGCAAGCCCCCTTGTGTTGGTCAAGCGAAAGGAAAGAGAAAGTTATAGTCAGGAGGATGATAGAGAATGAAGGGCCTTTCAACGGTCATGAGAAAGAGTTGGGGAATATCAACGACGAAGGGCCATTCCGCGTGTTTTAAGTGTACCAGTAAAAAGCGCATTTCAAATTGGTGAAACGAATTAAATGCTGATAGCTTTCGACGACCGAGATCGCGAAAGGTTTAGATAAGCAACGGAGGTAAATTTTGCTGATCTAAAACGCTCGTAGGAGATAATGCTTCAAAACTTGTGAAATATGCTAAAGAGAGGATCTATTCAATGGTAGGGATTGATGCAGAGATAAATATAGGGTGAGAAGCTATTCCACTAGCTACACTTGTGCAGAAGAAATCCCAGTCGAAATTTGTGGAATTCGGTAAGTCTCTCCACTTTGGATGGTGGGATGGTAGAAGGGTTTAAGATCGACAGAGGAGGTTAAATCCCGGGAGTTGGAAGTGCACGAAGGAATATGGGGATGAAACATGATAGTACCAGTGACAGCAATCAATATTACACGGCTCAGATTCTAGGGTCCCAGATCTACGGCTAATGTTTTATCCAGCTGGAAAGATGCATGGTCGGATAGGGGAATAAAATATTATAAAATTCGACACGTGGATTTAGACTAGTTATTCTTCTGGAGCATCGAAACATGAGGGTTTGGACTATGCAGAATGCGCCACCTTGGAAAAAATTCCAAATCAAATTGTCGACCAACCTGGTATTTCTTCTTCTCTATTAAGCTAGTTTCTCATGGACGAAACAAAATATTTAGAGTCTCAAGAAGCCCTAGAAGATAAAGGCTCTGAGGTTTTCGATACTATCATATTACATGATAGTATAGAAGCCTCTAAGAGTAAACTTAAGACTCTTCAGTTGCAGGGAATTGACACTCATGGGGTGTTTAGTTCTTAGTTCTTTTACTTCTGTGTTGAAGAAACCCCTAGTTGCCCGAAATTCGTAGACTGGTGTGTAGATAACTATTCTCCTTCTGAGGGTGTAATAATGGACGTGTCTAGGTCTAAGATACTATGTCCCATAAATTCCCTCACCGCCTGAAACACTCTATTGATCCCTCCTAAGTTTACCTAGATGTCTAGCGAGTACAATGAAGAGGATATACTCTAGTCTTTTCAAAGGTCTTCAACTAAGCAAAAGGAAGATTTTATCAAAACCTGTTTGATGCCGGAAAACCAATTATTGAATCCTCTTTTTGCCATCGATTTTGACCTATTTAATGAAGAGACGCGGTCTTCGATATCCCTAGAAAGCCAGTTCTAAGGTATGGACTCGAACCAATTTGTCATTGAAACTTTATTAAATCTGATTTTTACCCTCAGCTCGGTCAAGTAGTGTCAGAAACATCCATCCTGTCTACAATTTGATGAATTCTTAGCTAGAAACATCCATTCTCACTTGATTAATTTTCGTCCATCAAGAACCTTCAGGTTTTAGTCTCTCCTTATGAAGATGTTTTTGAGCTTCAATGAAAACAACTTGCAACTCCCAGAGATGGTTATAATAGGGGACATGTATAAAGATTATTGCAAGTTCATGAATGTCCTCACACCACCAATATATGAAGTCCTTTTCCAAAAGAGGCTGCTGAGGGTCTTACCAGAGATGAAAAAGTTGTTGCAGTTGTCTCCTGAAAGGAGAGTGGGAGATTGGTTCCTCTCCAAGGACAATATTGTGATTAGGGTCTACGGGTTTACTCACCATCCATATGTCTTTTCGACATTTCTGACATTGAGAATATTTGCACTAGAGTTGATCAGGAAAAGGCTAACAGGTGAAGATGAACATTTTCTAAGCTTCAGGAAGCTTGCGGATATTAAGTTTCCATGGGTAGTTGGTCCTTTTACCATTAAAAACAAATCAACCCTGCCAATGATTGAAAATTTAGTCATGGAGAAAGGGTTTGCAATGGAGGCCGCAAGTAACTATGACCCTTACCACATCATCTCTAATAGAAGGCAAGCCAATAAAAACAAGCCATTCGGGCACGCTGAAGTGGCAGGGTTGGTGGAAAAATAAAACTGGATGGAATTTCCTGGAGAGGCTACTTATGATGAAGACATGCCAGAAAATTTGACCTCCTTTTCACCAATAGATAATTCCCTTCAGCAATACCTCTCTGACTTTGTTGTTGTGGCCACTCAGATCACTCCTTTAGCTAGTGTGTCTGAGAAGGGAAATAAGAGAGAATGCCTAGAGGCCATGGATGTAGACAAAAGGGACACTTCCAAGAAATCCAAGAGGCAGAAGACTAAAAAACCAGGTAGGCTGGTACAGACTGCAAAGGCTAAAAGCAAAAATAAAAATGTAAAGGTCAAAATCCCAACCTTCAAAATTCAGGAGTATACATTCGATAGTGTCCCTAAATATGTTGTGTATAAGTACAGGTCCAAAGCAGAGCTACTAGATAGTTATAGAGATGTTGGTAAAGAGGATTTCAAGGAAAAATTGAAATTGTGTGATGAGGTGAAAAAATTACCCGGCCAAAGGGACGTTGAACTTGGCTGTAATTTTAGGAAAAAAAGTAGCTGAGATGATGGTGGATCCAAAGAGGGTTCCCAAAATTGATATGATTCACTTACACAGGGGGATAGGTGATATCATCTATACTGACCTGCTCCAGGCTACATTGCAGATATCCAAATTAATAGTTGGTAAGAAAAGGGTTCAGGAATTGCTTCGAAAGGAAAAGGTAGAAAACATGGCTCACCAAGCCCAGATCAAGAAGCTCTAGGTGGATATATTAGTAGCAGACAACTCGGGATACAAAGGTGTTGCCACACAAAAGTCACTAAAGGACAAGAGGGTACAATTCAACTGTTAAAAATAAATCTAGAAATGCCACCTACCCAACTCATACAAACCTATGAACTGACCAAAATTGAGAAAGACAAGGAAGCCTTAGACACTGAATTTATCAGTTGTAAGGATAGATTACTCAAATATGAATAAAAATACAAACAATGGGAGAAGGATGCAGAGCTATGGGCCGAAAAGGAAAATATTTTTGGAGCAAAACAAGCAGAGTTAGAGAGAGAGGTGCAAGAACTGAAAGAAAAGAATCAGAGACAACAAGTATCAGTGATCCCATCTTCGGAGGCATCAGGTGCAGACTCTCTTTCTCAAGCCATGTCTCAAGTAAGTATCAAGGCTCTAGAAATCACTGGCCTAAGAAAACAAAATCAGGATCTAATGGATATGGCTGAACACAAGGAAAATTTGAGAAATACTTTGGAAGACCATTGTAAAGAGTTGGAGGAAAAGAACAACAAACTGTCTAAGCAAGTTTTTGCCCAGGCATCCCTACAAGGGGAAAAACACCTCATCTGAGTTACAATGCTAGCATAGGAAGCCAAGTTACGACCCTACTTGGATTTTATCCAGAATAAAGAAGGTGCTACACAGGCAGCCAAAAAGTACATTCAGATGGCAAAACATGACTTGAACAAAAGGACATTGGACACAGTTGAGGGTGCAACCAGTTTTCTGAAAAATTTCACTGAAGAAGACATTAGACAAGGGAATATCCAAGATAGAATTTCGGCCATCACTTGGGCTAGGAGATTGGTAAATAAACACCGTCACTTTAATATGGTTGAAGCGAAGTGGAACTTCATGCACAAGAAGGCTAACGAATTTGCTTTGCTTTTTAATCCACTGGTCAAAAGAGGGCTCCCCTTCTTTTGGGAAGAAAAAGGACCAATGTTATCCCAAAAAGAATATCATGATAGATTGATCGATTGTAGACAAGACCATAGGCAATTTGAAGATATGGCCCAACAGTCGCTTTCAGGTAAAACTGTGGTCGATAAATTATCCGGTGAATTTGAATTACTGTTTGATTTCATATTTATGTGTCCAAAATTACCAACGCATTCCTATATGAAGAACGTAGAACTCAACGTGTTGGAAGAAGAAATGATAAAATTAGAAATGTCGATTGTTAACCAGTGGAAGGTGATTGAGAATTACGACAAGACTAAATAAAATTTGCACCAATGAAGATGTGCCTAAACCGTGACTAGAACCAAAGATACATGTGTAGAGTGAGCAAGCGAGCCTGGATTTTGAAGATGTAGCACCACTTTGGGTCCAACACGCATGCTTCCTCCATCATTTTTTGTTTTATGTTACCCATGGAAAAAATGCCAGGATGTAGTTTGTTATAAGTTTGTTGCTAATTTTGTAACTAATTTTGCCCCGTTTCGAGGTTGGTCTCGGGGGCCCAAACACTATAAATACGCTCCCCACAGAGGGAGAAATGTTGGTTGGAACCCATAAGACTGCTCTGTTTATGAAATTTTGATTTACTTTCATATAAGTTACATATCCGAATGTTGGTTATTTGAATGCAAGAATTCCTGTGTATTTCTCAATTACAGTCTATAATTTCCTTTCTTTATGTGCATGCATTTCTTGTTATTTATTTCCATTATGTTTTATTCATGTCTTTAACTAGTGTATAATGGTTCGGATTTCATATTTTTATGCTCTGGCCATTGTTTTAGACATTCACCCAATGTTTCTTCCAAAGTTTGTGTAGAATTCATCCTTGCGGTGCTCTACATTGATGGACTGTCATCATTCTTAATTTTCCACTAGACCCAAAACATATCGACCGTAATCGAAGTACTACCTTTCTCTTGCAAACATTTCCTGTGCAAACTGCTCTATGTTTCTTGGTATTTGTGACTCCATAGCCCAATACACTTTTACCTTGTTTCAACCACCAATATTTGAATTCCATTCCGTGACAATATATATGTCCTTGTTATGTATTTGTGAGAGATACCTCTCTGGAATCGGAGAAGCTAGATCCCTTTCCTAAAGAGGTTCTGCTATTACCTCGGGGTCCGCCTTTTCACAACCTTTGGTGTGATTCTGAGTGCTAACAAACTGGTGCCATTTCCATGGACGAAATTGAAGATCATCCCTGGGAGAATGACAAAGATTCAAAGGAGAAAAGGTTTCCGCGGGAAAACGGACACCCTTAGAGGTGAATAAGGTTGTTTATTTTCCCTGGCGACTGCACATTGGTTCTAAGCTATCAACAGAATACATCTTGGCTTCCTGATGGCCACATAACAAAGGTAATCCTGACATTGAGATTCTGCAAAGTGTGGATAACCCTAATAAACTGTTTAGAAGTAATGGAAAATACAAGTTAGCTTTTCCTCATTTTGAAAGTTCCTCTACTCAAGGCTTCTGTAGCATCCAAGAATCCGTAGAGGAAACTTACTTTAAAAGATCCTTGCTAAAATATAAGTCAGAGTGAGATCTGAAGAACACCAAAGTGAATCCTGATAGGCTAGAAGCATATCTGCTAGACTCTCTTCAGGAGAACCTTCTCTTTGGCAGAACCTTCAAAGTTTTAGAAACCCTACTTTTAAAAACTTTCAACCCTACACTCCCCCGGTGGTGCTAAACCACACAAACTTCCAAGCTCCCCCTGTAGTCCCGAACCTACCCATACCAATGGCTGCCAAGTTTGCCCCACTAGTTTTACCTATCATGCTACAAGACTTTCCCCAAGGGTATGCCCAAAGAGTTCCCTTCTATGATGGAGAGGGAAATTTCACAGCCAGGTAGCATGTTGATAGGTTCGAATATTTTTTTGACCTCAAGCTGGTAGATGATGACGATGTGAAAATGAGGTTGTTCGTGTTGAGCCTCTCAGGAGAGGCAAAGAAATGGTTCAAATATTTTCCTGTTGGGTCCATTCACACATTCGTTGCTTTGCAGACTGCGTTTTTGGAAAAGTGGGACGATAAGAGAAGCCCCCTACAAGTCCTGTCCCAGTACAATATCCTGAAGAAGGGTGGTTTCAAGTCCGTTCGTGAATTTTCTAGTAGGTCTATGAGGGTGTATAATTCTATTCTTGCTTACATCAAACTTCTAGTGGGTGCTGCAAAGCTCCACTACGCTGATGCTTTTGATAGTGATTTGGATTTGCTGTTAAGGGAGAGGAATTATTTAAATATTCCTACAATGTTTCAAGGTTCCTTAGAGGTGGAAGCTAACATGATGGTGAGTAGGAAGATAAAGCAGAAGATGGAGACAAGGAAATTCAGAGAATATGGGCCTTCTACCTTTGTTGCTTCCGCTAACGACATGAGGTTTGAAATGATGTTGAAGACAATAGAGAAGCTGATGGATAAATTAGCTGTAGATAATGGATCGCTAAATAGGGAACAAAATGAGCCCCAAATCAGGAACCCAAATTTCAAAAGACCCAACCCTCCTCAACCTCCATAGATTAGACGAAGGGATGCCATGAATCCCTGAAACCCAAACAATCGAAAAATACACCCACCTTTTTCCTGAAAAATTATGTTGATGACGAAGGTGAAGAGGAACCAACTGAAGACCAGATCCCCTGTTTCGATGATCTAGACTCTGATATATACCTCATAGAAACAGAGTATAACTTGTATGCTCAAGAAGAAGATCTGAAAGGTTTTGAGGAAGAATCAGAGCAGTACCAGAGGGGGTATATGCACGCCATAGATGAGTTTCATAAGAAAATTAAATTGAGAAGTAGAGACATCATTTTCAATAAAGGGAAGATTAATCCAAATCATCCCTCCAACATTACAAAATGATGATGAAAATAAAGAAAACCCGAAGGAACGGGTTCCGTGCAAAGAACTTGCGGATAAGGGTGAAAAGACAAAGGAAGTTAGGCCACCGGCACCTACATAGGTAGAAAAAACTACGCCCATATTTAACTTGCATACGAAACTTTCAAAGGTAAAAATACCCATTCCCTTCAATGAGTTGCTAAAAAATAGAGAATATAGAGATATGCTAACCGAGATGGTTAGGAGTCAAGGAGAGTTTCAACTTGACATCTTAGAAGTGAATAATGATGCTCCTACTATCATTTTTGGGTCCAAACTAAAAAATGGAGATGAAGAGGAAGTTCTTCCTTTTTACCTGAGCCTAAATGTGCATGATATGGTCATGCATAATGCTATGTTGGATTCCAGAGAATCCCATAATTTGATGCCCAAAGGGGTGGTAGAGAGTCTAGGGTTAGAAGTCACTTGACCTTATAAATATTTATACTCTTTTGATTCCAAAAAGGTAAAATGTCTCAGGTTGATTAAGGATATGGTAGTGACTATGACAGAAAATCCCTCCAAACCTGTGGTGATGGACGTGGTCGTGGCGGAAATTCCCCCTAAGTTCGGCGTATTGTTATCTAGATCCTAGACATCCAAATTAAAGGGGAGCTTACAAATGGACATGTCTTATGCCACTATTCCTATGATTGGGGGAAGTAAAATATTGTACAATGAGAAAAAATATCTGTACATGGTTAGTAGCCAAGACAAGCCAGATGACCACACTGTACACACTGTTGAAACCGACCTGGGGTCATCTATTTTCTTCAATGATGTGTCTCCCTGCAACCTCGAAATCTTGGTGCCCATCAAGGAAGAGGAAGGAGGATCCGTCAAGAGACAAAGTGCTTTAGAGGTGAAGGAAAAGGAGGAAGGTATTTGGACCTTGTACGTTGATGGTTCAGTCACTAAAATCAGAGCAAACGTAGGTGTGTATATAATTTCTCCCATTAAGGACTTTGAAAGCCTATCTTAACATTTAAACTTTGAATGTACTAACAATGTAGCATAGTACGAAGCTTTGTTTTTAGGGTTGCATGCTTTGAAAGACAGAGGGGCCAAAAGGGTACATATCATAGGGGACTCAAATTTAGTCATAAATTATATAAATGGCATATATTAGATCAGGAATCCCAGAATGAGAGCCTATAGAAACAAAGTGTGGGATATGTTCGGCAATTATTTCGTCGAACACACAATCATGGTAGTTCCTAGATGTGAAAACATGATCGCTGATTCCTTTCCAGTCACTGCTGGCGGATTCAGAGCCCCTGTGGCTGGACAAAGAGAGCATAAGGTGGACGATAGAAACAATCCCTCTATACCTAACAACTCCAGACACTGGCAAGTGTTCGAAGATGATGTGCATATCAAGAGATTTCTGGAGTTATCAGATGAATTTGCTAACACACAGATAGATAATGAAAAATTCCACCTCAAGAATTGTTAGGATACCGAAGGTGGTGAAGAAGGGATTGATGAAAATGGGCAATACAAGGAATCCCTAGGAGGGAAGGACATAGTGGAACTGAAGGGTAATCATATTCCTAGAGGCCTGACCCCCCTGGAGAAGTTGTTTGACCAAAATGATATGGATAAGGATCCAAAGATGAAACCGATGGATGATTTCGTCGAGGATAGGAATATAGGGACCAAAGACCACCCGAAGATCATAAAGTTGTCAAAGAATTTTCCTGCCAAGGTGAAGGAAGATTATGTTAATATGATGAAGAAATATACTAATGTCTTTGCATTGACCTATGAAGATCTTAAATAATACGACACCTCCATTATACAACATACCATTCCCATAAAGCTAGGATAAAAACCTTTTAAACAGAAATTGAGGAGAGCTAACCCAAAACTATTGCCCATCATCGAGAAAGAAATCAGAAGTTGTTTAACGCCAATATCATTATAACACTGAGGTTTTCCAAGTGGGTTGTAAATGTAGTGCCTGTTAGAAAAAAGAACAACGAGATACATATTTGCATAGACTTCATAAATCTCAATAAAGTTTCTTTGAAGGACAATTATCCTTTTCCCAAGATGGAACACATTTTGCAAACAGTTGTGGGATCTGAGAGGATTTCCACCATGGATGGTTTCTCTGGATACAACCAAGTGAAGGTGTTTCCTGAATATTAAGAGAAAACCACTTTCAGTATGCCATGGGGTACTTTTATGTACACTAAGATGCCTTGTAGTCTCATGAACGCCGAAGCCACGTTCCAGCGCACCATGGATATAGCCTTTCCAGAAGAAAAGGACAAATTTGTGGTGGCCTATATGGATGACATTACTGTGTACTCCAGGTCTGATAAGGAACACATTCAACATTTGGAAAAGGTTTTCCTAAAATGTAGAAGATATGGGATATCATTGAACCCTCGCAAATATAACTTCGGGTTAGAAGAAGGAAAATTGTTGGGACATATCATCTCGAAGGACGATATAAAGATAGACCTGGAAAGAATCAAGGCCATCCAGAAGGTCAAAGAGCTGAGAAGCAAAAAGGAGGTACAATATTTCATCAGACAGATCAATTTTCTAAGAAGGTTCATTCCCAGCTTTGCTGACATACTAATGAATATTACCAACATGTTGAAAAAGGATTGTTATAGTTGATTTTACCACACATGGTTGATCACACTTTTATGGCCTTCCCTATCCCTTTGCAGACTCTTTGGACCCCATGGACTATTTTTTGTACCTTTGATGTTTCCAAGACCATCCCTAAAAACACTCATTATTTGTTGTACGCGACTTTTAAACCCTTTCTCGCATATATACGCAGATATTACCCCTAAACCCGTGTACATTAGGATGTGTGCAAAAGGACAAATGTTTTTGGAGTTTTCCTTGATGTGGATCTGAATCACTTGTCTCTTGGCCTTCCATATGCCTCGATATCGCTCAGATTTGACCTTCCATTACCCCATTGAAGCACTATATAAATAACCCTTTGGATACATTGAAGGAGAGAGGAATAAAAGAGCAAGAAAACTATAGTCCATTGTTGTCGTAACTTGCTTATACTTGAGTCTGCATCCCTTTGTCCCATATAGCACTTGGTGTTCTTCCCAAGCTTGCCTTTGCTTGTGATATTGCAATCGAGAGATGGAGGATTGAGGTGGTGGAGGCCCAAGTGGAGGACTCAGTTTTTCCGGTTCGCAGACGTGTCGATAGAGGTTGTCATTCATGTAATCTCTGATTTATATTAATAGAAATATCTTTTCCTATCCAATGATGTGCATTTAAATTAATATTGAATCCATGGATGCTTTTAATTGCTTGTAAATTATTGATTATATATGCTAGAGTAGGTCTAACACCATTATATAGCATGCTTGTCTTGTTTGTTGTTGTTGAGAGAGCAAATTGTTAACACAAGCGGGATTGAAAAAAGCTCAACGGGGATCTACATCAATCGTCCAGAATAAGGTATGTTTCGAGATCCTTTAGTGTTAGATGTTTTATTTCTCTTGCATATTTGGAAGGGATTGATTTCTGTGGTTTCTCTGTCTGTTGTGGTACACCCCAAGCCATAGGAAGTTTTCTCCATAACAGAATTGGCGACCAAACTAGGGAAGTTCCTAGTCATTTTCTTTGGGGATTTTTTCGGCATTCAATGTGTTTGAATTTCTCTGATTTCTCTGTTTATGAGTAGGGTCTGGGGGCATGTTTTCCCAGTAGTGTCTTATAGAAGTAAATTTTTTCTCATCTTTTCTGTTTTCCTTCTTTTTATCTCTTTTTCTTCCTGTACGTGGGTTTTTCTTTCACACTCACGTGTACAAGCGGGTTTTCCCTGAATAGTCACGTATATATGCGGATTTACTGAGAACAGAAGCATATACCCTGATTTTTGTTCTTTCTGGGAAGATTAAGTGTTTTTGGGTGAGTTTGGATGATTGCTGAGTCTTCTTGGATGCTTCTGGAGTCTGTATACATCCATGTTTCTGACCAGAGACACCTTGTTAGTTTAAATTTTTGAAAATGTTCTTGTCATTTCATTTTCTATTTTTTGTTTTGGGATTAGTGCATTAGGTCTCTTTTACCTTGGTGATTTTCTTCATGGTTGTCTGTTAGTGCTTGCAGAGTCTGAGGGTTGTAGAGTTATACTTTTGTTTTGTTTATCTCATTTAATTAGAAAATACAAAAACATTTGCTTTGTGCATCATTATGCATTGTTTGCATTTTGCATTCGCATGGTACTTGCATTAGGTTTGCTTGGATAATATTAGTCAGATTTTCATATAGGAATGATTGCATATTCATTTGAAGGAAAATTTTTCACTTCACTTATTTTGCAGCTGCAACCTTTTTTCCCAAATTTTTCAAATTTTGGACCCTCCTTTTGATTTTATCTTACCTGGGATTGTTTGGTTTCCTGAAATCTATCATTACTCTGCTATAAACTTTGATCTTTTGAAGACTGTGGAGTTATTATATTTTTCAAAGCTTAACATTTGTTGTCTTGATAATTTTATCGCTGTTGAAAGTCATTTGAAGAATGAGCTGGGGCATTAGTCCTCTATGCCGCCGACGTTTTAGAAGGGAAATGACAAACGTCCCGATGAACATTTCTTTTCCTCGTCGATCCACGGTTTTTGTCACCTTGTGGTTTTATTGTTTAAATTTTGTTTAACTATCAATGAATTGCTTTTTTTATTTGTTGGAATGATTTTTGACAGTATTCGAAAGTTTATTTCTCTACGTCGCTGACATTTCGGAGGGAAATCAGTGAGTGGTTTTCTCGACCTCCGATGCATAACCATCATGATGTTAGTGCTCGGAATCGTCGACACTATGGCAGCGTTGAGGTTTGAATCGTCGATGTTTCGGAGTAAAGTTGTCGAGTAGTCCGAAAGATAGTGTTTTCGATTGCCGATGCTGTAGTGGTTAGTCTCTCCGATCGACGACGGGTTAGAAGTCTAAGCTCCGATACCTTTTTAACTCAGAGTAAGTCGAATGGTTCTTTTATATCTCATCGATACTGCGTTGTGGGAATTAGTTGTTAATGGTTCCGATCGTCGATACACAATCACCGTGATAATAGTACTTGGCATTGCCGACACTGCGGAAACGTTTAAGTTTGAATCACCGAAACTGCGGAAATGTTTAAGTTTGAATCACTGACACTGCGGAAATGTTTAGTTTTGAATCACCGACACTTAGTGTTTGGAGTTTTCAACGCCGATAGGTTTAGAGTCTCACGAGACCCATAGTTTGTTCATTGTCCGTCGTGGCGGCTATCAATTGGACTAACCTCCCGGCGCTTAGTGTTTTCAACTGCCGATAGGGTTTTCCCATCAACTCTTTTTCACCAAGGGATTATATACGATGAGGAGCATAGTGCAGAGTCTGGTGTTTTGGAGATTAGCAGTAGCGAAAATGTGGTTCATGTTTTCATCAGAGGATTTCGAGTTAGCTCAAATGTAGCCTGGATCAAGAGGAGGATTTTGTTCTACCGGGGTTGTGATTTTAATTACAGACGGTGGACTTAGAGGATTTTAATCCACAAACTTGTAGGATTTTATTTTCCTTGTCATTATTTCTTTTCATGCATTAATATTGTGTATAGTTTATTTTACAGAATGCATATGGAGGAGGTAAATAGACTGATACAGTTTTTTGTTATTTTGGTAAAAGCTAAATGGTCTAAGAACATGCTATGTTTATGACAAGGTGATTGCTTGAAAGAAGATATGTCTAAAAGAAAAAAGCAGAAGAGGTAGAGAATTGGTTGAAGAATGAGGAAGAAGAAAGAAAGAGAGATGCAGAGGAGGGAGCAAGGAAGGAAGAGAAAGAGAAAGGAAGAAGCATAGATAAAGAAAAGAGAACAAGAAAGTGAGGATCTGAGATTAACAAGATCTCAAAAATACCAACAGATTACTGAGCAGATTGATAGCAGCAGAGGCCCAAGCTTGGAAAAGGTTCATCAGCGACCAAGCTGGTCCCTATTCATAAAGTTCTCTTAAATTTTAATTTAAAATGTAACATATTGTATAAATTATGAGCACATACTAAAAGACAAAATTTTGTAACTGAAAGGTTGAGGAAGCCCAAAGGGTATCAAGGGGAAGCCCAAAGGTTTTATTTTTGTATAAATATAGGAGAGTTTAGATGTAAGAGAGGACTTCTTTTCCAAGCAATTTTTGAGAGTATATTGTAAGAAGAACTACTTCCTTTTGCAATAAAGAATTACAAGTTTCTGCTGGAGAAAGTTTGGTGGAACGTTTCAAATGCTTTGCTATAGATCAGTTGAATGTGAACTATTTTGTTTTCAGCTTATGTCCATTAACTGTGAGATCGTTCTAACTCATTGAATTTATGTTCCTGTTATGAATGCACTCTAGTTTATTCTGTGAAATTCCACTGTGAGTAATGAAGGTTGTCATAAACAATAAGCTATCTTGTTGTTCATATTTTTATTAATGTTCATGTGTTCTAAAATAAGTAACAACTATCTGTAATTGTTCATAATACATGTGCAGAAATACATTACTCATTGATAACTGATATTTTTTTCTCCTTGGGGATAGGTTACTTAGTTGTAGTTATTTTTCTGGTTGTTTGTGATTCAGATGCGAGAGAGGTAAGACGCGAGGTAAGAACCTGCCCATCACATTGTGACACTCCTCATTATCTCTATCAAAATTGCATTTTTAGATAGGCACTTGCATAGCATAACTTAAACACACAAAAAAAACTAAAAATATATACGGTGGACCAGGCTATAACTGGTAAAACCTTTTAATTTGTTACTTGACCTACAGTAGCCAGACTGTAAACCGGACAGATTCCCCATACCAAACAGTAATGGGCTAGTTCGGAATGTTTATTGGGGAGGATCCCTAACTGTTGTTACCTACGATTTTCCAGGCCTCAACATTTTTTGGCACTAGAAGGAGGGCCGCCAGTGCATGGATGACTGAGGAAACCTATTTCCTCGAAATTACTCCACCGGTGACAATTTTGAAAGAAGTTTGTTTCACAATACAACTCCTGAAGATAGAGGGTATCTTTATCCTGTTGATAACAAAGTAGTTGATGATCTGAGAAGAATTACTAGGGCATATGTGAAGAAGATCAGAGGATTACCGATTATTCCTGTCTTACCCCAGAAGAGAATATCAGAAGAAACATCGCCCTAAGTTAGAAGATTCATTGTTGGTAGAAGATCTTGAAGAACTGGTAGAAGCAGCCTTACAGGAAGTTGACCAACCTTTGAATCGATTGGATCTAGATTCACCTTACTTTTCACCTTTCCATACCCCTGTTCAGTCACGACCTCATTCTCCATTCAGAATTATGGCTAATGCAAACGCAAATCAACCACCTCCACCACCTGCTTGGAGGGCTAGGTCACTTTTAAGTTTCTTAGTATGCATTATGTTAAGTTTCTTTAATATCAGCATTTATCCTTGTTCTTGTTCATGGGACTGTCTGCCCATTTGTTTGGCGTTAGTAGCGTCCTCTTCGCCAGTCAGAGGCTCGGGAACGTGACAGAGTGGTATCAGAGTGAAGGTTGCAGCATGGGCCTGAATGGGCCATGAAAAATGCAGTGACAGAAGCAAGGTTTCTTTCTGCCCAGCAGAGATCAGTAGTTGATGACAGGAAACTTCCAAAAATTTGCCTAAGTGTTTGAACTGTCGGTTCATCGGAACACTTAGTGGGAAGGACTTACGATGTAGCGAAAGAGCTAGGCAGAAGCATACCCGACGGAGGACAGTCGGAAGGAAAATCGTGGAAAATTTTCTAAGTGTTCAAATGTCCGTCGGTAGAAAATAGATGTTGGGGTTGTCAACACCGCGGAAGAATTTAGCGGTCGTCTGTCCGCCGTTGCGGCTGTCGAAGGGACTAAAACGCCGATGCAACAATGTTAGTGGATCCTATTGCCGACAGTAGGAAAGTTTTGAAATTTGGCTTAAGTGTTAAAATCGTCGATGGAAAATAGTTGATCGAGTGGCCGCCATTACGGATGGCTAGACAACTACGCATCCGATGGGTAAGGCCTCCGACCGCCGATGCTGTAAAGAAAGTTCAAAATTTCTTCCAAGTAACAAAAACATCGGCAATCGGAAGAAGATAGTGGTTCGTGCACCCATCGTTTCGGAAGCCTAGAGCACTAGCCTTCTAACAAGAAAAGATTGCCGATACCGATCAGTTTATGCCACAGGAGATTGGTTCGCCGATCGGAAGAAGATCGAAGATCATGTTCCGCCGTTGCGGCTGCTGATGGAACTATTTCGCCGATAAAAAGAAGATCAAGCAGCGAAAAGGAAGACTAAGGAGAGGAAAATTTCATCGGAAGCCATCAGCAGAAGAGCACTGAAATGGCGATGTGATTTAGTGAATGGAGTACCCACAGTTTCGGCAGAGGTTAGTAGATTGATCAATGAAATTTAGTCCTTTGGGGAGCCGAGGCGGTGGAAGACCCAGAAGAAAATTCCAAAAATTTCTAAGTCTGAAAATCATCGGATGAGCTAGGCGGAAGTCCACCTGATGCACACGGATAGAACCTTGAGACGGAGCTGCAATGGCGGGAAGCTCAATGAGAAGTCTTCCAATGCAACGGCAACGACAGAAGAAAGGGGAGGCTCGTCGGAAGAGAGCTGCAATGGAGGAAACGAAGAGGTGTTGAGAGCCGATGCAAACGGGGTCAAAACCGACAAAGAGAAAAAAAATTGAAGACTTTGAAAATTTGAAAATTCTTCTAAGTATGGAAACCGTCGGTGAAAGTTAGTTGTTTGAGCGGTCGATGCGGCAGCAAGTATCGGAGACAAATAGAAGATGAGGTTTCTGATGCAGTGGCGGAAGAGAAGAGAAGGTTTCGACGAAAATTAGTTGAAGGTAGAGCTACAGTTTCAGCAGAGATCTTCCGAAGATCGCCGAGACGTCGAAGAAATTTAGTTGATTGAGCAGCCGATGTGGCGGCAGAAGGAAGAAGAAAAAATTTTGAAATTTTTTCGAAGTACAGAAAACATCGGAAAACTTTAGAGGATTGGACCGCCGACACGTCGGATAAAATTAGAGGATTAGTCCGCCGATACGTCGAAAGCCAGAGGAGGATCGGGTCGAAACATTGAAAAAATTTAGTTGATTGGACCGCCGATGAGCGTCGGATGAAAGATGAAGATCAGACCACCGGAGTGTCAGAAGCTTAGAGAACTAGCCGTCCGACAGGTAGAGGATTCAATCGCCGACAAAGTCCAGAAACGTAGATGAACGGACCGCCAATAGGTCGGGAGAAATTAGTTGTTTCAACCGTCAATGAGTCGTTTAGCTGCGGAATCCACAGACGGTTTACTGCCCGACTTTGCGGATGCCTAAGGAACTATCCATCCGATGGATAGTGGTTCTGGTCACAGACGCAGCAGAAAGGATTGTGGTTCGGATCGTCGATACAATGGAGAAGTTAGTTGTTTTGACAGCCGAAACGTTGAACTGATAGTCAGGATGAGACCCGATTCTGCACAAGAAAATTTTGAGTTTTTCAAGTGGGATTTTCCAGCAGATTTCAACTGTTTTCAGCGGGATTTTCAGCTATCTTTCAGTGGATTTTCAGGTGGCTGAAGTTGGCACCCGACCAAAATATAGTTGTGTGTAAAAATGCAAAGATTTGGTGAAAATTGTCATTTTTAGAAGTGGTGTGGTTTTCACACCCAAGGTCGGAATGAAGCATGTGGATAGGCGTTGGAAAGCTTATCCAGTAGGGAACAAGGGAAAGTCATCAGAATCTGAGCATGGAGCAGAAAAGTGCTAATGACATCCACTGCTATCAAATGGACAAATCTGGAAAATTGCATGCCCAGAGGTAGCAAAGACCATGAAGTCAAACCAGCTGTTGTGTGGAAAAGGAGTTCCATGCAAGGATGAAAGACTTGAAAAGGGAAATTTCCTTAAACCCTATCTTGCTTATTATAACTACATTTCCTAAGTTTTATACCTGAAATGTATGAGGATATGTTTTGCATGCATAAGATATTGAGGATTATACATTTATAATGAACCACTAATGGTAAATATTGCATTGGTGTTGGCATTAGTGGAAAAACCAATGACAACATGGACCTGGCTGAATATGTTGCTGATGCTAACGAATGTGACTAGCAATCATCCGGAGGAAGGGATAAGGCAACAAGTCCATAACAAAAGTTGGTGAGCAAATTCTGCAATCTCCTGCAAAGGACCAACCAAATTGGTCATGCCAAGGGTGTAAGTAGGACCCATGCAGGTAATGTTTTAATTATGACAAATTCCAAGGAGTGGTAAAGGTAAGAGACCTTGTACCATGTGGATATTTGAATATAGAAAGGTGTCATGACTATATATATTGATTGAGCTTAGTAGCCCAAGGAAAGTAAGTACTGATGATCTTGATTATAGTCGTGCATCCTATATGAAGTAGACATGGTTAGGCCATGCATGGTATGTTGAATGCATAGTATTCCCGAATCAATGCAAGGTAGCATTGAATGGATATGCAATAAAAAGATTTTATAAATCTTGTAGTTATGCATTGAATGTATGCATATGAAGGGTGTGAGTGACTAATTGCATAAGTAAAGGTGCAAATGTTGTGATGCATTGCATGAATGCATTGAGATGAATGCATGTGATATTATGAATAACTAATGGCTGAAATGATGAATTGATGACAATTCAGGAACCATTTCAAACGCTGTTATGAATGGAGGATAGTAAGTGCATAAAGAGGATAGTCATGATCAATTGGCTGCTGGAAATGCTCTATGGAAGAGCAAGGTGGTACAAATGATACGCTTGTGAAGTAAGGAGTATCTAAACATTTCATTTAATTTGCATGAATGATGTGACTATACCTTGCAAATGTTAGTATGATAATGATTGCGTGAAGTAAATGAGTTTTGGTAATATTGATGTGACTAACAGCTGGAAGTATTTGAATTTTATAAATTCTGAAAATGCTTCAGTGATGGTTGTAGCAATGAAAAGGTTATATGCATCCAGACTTACCAAGTGTTTGGTTGATTGAAGCTCAGGTTTCAGGTAGATTATTTAGAGCATGGCAATGAGAGTAAGACCATGACAAATGCCGGAATCTACCGTGTGAAAGAGCCAAACCTTATGAGAAGAGTCTCATGGCTGTGAAAATAGTTGGTATGCATAATGGGTTGTTAAATTTGAATTTGTGAATTTCGGATTTGAGAAATTGCTGACGACTACTAATCACTATTGGTTTGCATAAGATTGTATCAGGAGGACGTATTGTAAGTGGGTATTCGTATTGTGCTAGAAGCATAAAATTATAATGGGCATAGTGGTGCTGCTTACAAGAGACCCACAAATGAGGATCACTTCATTGCTAAGCAAATCAATTTCTGTAGTAGACAGAGTTGTAAATTCTTATTGAATTTAATTAATAATGTCATTGCTTGGTTATGGAACAATCAATTTGGATTGTATTATCAGATGATGATTGACTGTTTGGCTATTTGATGAATGTGCCAGGGGTACACACTGCAGGAAGATCATGTGTGATGGCTTGCAGGAGCCAAACTTCATGGGAAGGTTCTCCCTTATCTTGGAAATGGGTTTCGGGTGAAACTCCATTGGACATTTTGGAAATGTCTCATCTGCACTGCATGTTTGGTAAGCAACATGAGTGAGATGGTATGGGTTATGTCGGTAAGACATATGTGAATATGAAATGTAAAAAGGAGTTGGGATGGCTAACCGAGGGATTGTCAACCCAGAGAAGGGAGCCACCATTCCTCCTTAACGAAGGAATACTACGTTGGCAAATGGATAAGTGTTCTGTGACCCTTGCTAATAATATGCATGTCAAATTGTTAAAATTTCATATGCAGAACATGTTTTGATTTTATTTCCATTATGACCAATTGCTTTAGTATGAATAGGGCCTACATGGCACACACCGGGAAAGGGTGCACACTTTTCTGATGTCAAGTCATGAAAGGGTTTTCAATATTGATTACACCCTAGGGGGTGGACGCACTCCTGGTGTCTCAATACTTGATAGTGAATGATATGAAATATGATTATAGTTTTAGAGCAATAACGCTGATGAGTTTTCTTATATTGCTTATGTTGACAGGCTAAATAGATGCGGTTGGGTGTTGCACCCTAAAGAGAAAAGGAAAATGGTTGTTGTGAGGGGTTGCGGAGTAAGGGTTATTGTTGATATAAGTGTATGTTGATATAAGTGTATTGTTGGTATAAGTGTATGTGTTATTGTTGATATAAGTGTATGTTGGGCTTTGATATGCCTGAGGATCCATAGTAGATCCTAGACCTAGAAATGGTCGTGGTAAATTTCCAAGCCTAGTCGACATGAGGATGTACTGGCTGGACATTAATTATTTGATGTTTTGGAGCAGCCTGCGTGCTGACCTAAAAATCCAAGTCCATAGGCGATCCCAAGGCTTGCAAAGCGAACCAGGATCCTGTGGACCAACGAGGAAACGTACAATACAGATAAGTATTGGATTATTTTGCTTATGAACATACATGTGTATATGATTTGGTTATGATGTTTTAAGCTCTTGTTCTAGAGATAAAACCGATGAGAATAAACTAAACATGTGAATCTATTCAATGTTTGGATATAGGTATCACTGGGAGCGAGGACTATGAGAGCATCCTAGGGGTACATGTGGACATGTGACTGTCCTAGAGAGCTCGGAATGAGCAGTAATGAAAAAGGTGTTAATAAGACTATGGAGGTCCTAGCAGCCGATACAAACCATGTGGAGAGACTCCATGGTTTATAGGTCTAAAATAGACCAAAGACACTAAGTGTCATGACCAAGAAGGATTGGTCCAGCATTCACGGTGAAGTGAAAGAGGCTGAGAGCATGAAAATCCACAGCGGTGGTGTGGGTTCCAGGATGGAACAAAACAAAGAGGGGAAAAACTCTTGCTGCTCTCTCTTTCCCTTTTAATTATATATATATTTATGCATTGTGAAAACAAAATATTGTTGAATGCATGTATGACAGAAAATGGAATGTGTGTATTTGCTTAAAGTAAATTATGAATGTTGGAATGGTTAATTCCCTGCCCAAGAATGGACATGAATGAGCTTGTGTGCCTGTTGGGGAAGGCGTGAAAAATATGAAAGTCTCCTTGATGAGGCTTGGACTGTCATGCCAATTGGGTAATTAACTGATTGATTTTAATGTCTATATTATGCTTGGTCTAACAGAATTTCAATGGTGCATTTCACAGGTGAGAAAAGTGAAACCCAGTGGTGCACATTGATCATGGCAACAGATCAAAAGTTGCTGGACTTAGCTGGAAGTCTCCTTCAAATGATTGCCAAGACCCAAGAAAATCTTGGGGAGATGCTCAAGATACAGAAAAGGCAGAATGAAATGAACCACCAGATTTTGCAAGACTCTATTGGTTTGCAAAGGGAGGTGAAAGGCCTTCTGGGAGAAATCGGCAAAGGGAAGGAAGGTGGATCAGTGATGGGACATTCGTCCAAGCGACCTGTTAAGAAACAGTCCATGCATGAAGATTCAAAAGAAATTGAGCAGGTAAAGATGAAGTAGCCAGTGAAATTCTAGGAATGCGGAGGACATCATTTACGCCGAGACTGCCCAATGAGGGAACATGATGAGGGGAATAGCCTCAAATTTCATAGACTTCGAGATAAGCTGAGAGCTAAGAACCGGCAGGAGAAGTTCGTGGAAGCCGAGGGGATTGGTCCTGAACGTTCAAAGTAAATAATTGAACGTGGGACTGTTCTGCAAAATTTTGAAATTTTGATGTGCAATTCTATATGTATTGTATATGTATTCTTATGTAATGGAACACCGAGGATGGTGTTATTCAAAGGGGGAGGGGAATGTAACACCCCGGTTTTGACCCCATTTGCATGATGTATATAATGTAATTAATCATGGTGAGGAGCTAAAGGAAAAAGCCCCACCATCGATTTGGTTGTGTATGTTTCGGCAATGGGGATAGTTGTTGATGGTATATTGTGCTATCCGGCACATTATAGTTTGGCATCATGTAAATACGCACATCAATTAAAAATAAACCCACAACCAGCTACGGCAGTGCAACGTTAAAATGAAAAGGGAATGATTCCAAAGGATAAGGGTGGGGAATGTCAAACCTTGGTCTATGGGGGGGGAAACCCATGTGTTACCACCTTGTTTGATTTTCCATCTTCCCTTGTCTCATCTACCACTTTAATGTTTTGTGGAGTAGTTGAGGCAGTTATGGCTGGAGTGGAGTGTGGCAGGACTGTCAGTCCTTTCCCACATGCACACTCCACCAGCAGGTTGACCTCACGTTGGCAAGAAAACCACCGCCATTCTCTCCATGACGCCACTCTTCTCGAGTCTGTTGTTCCTCACGATTGTCTGTTCATCCGCGCGCATAGGCCGGGCTCTATTCACTCTCACGTAGGGACGTGTAGGAGGAGGCCATTTCATCTTCCTCCCGTGGAGCTGACGAGCTGGAAGAGCGGCCTCAAGAGCATGATTTCTACTGTGTATGTGACATAGCCGTGGTTTTAATCCACGATTCTGGCTTGCTGTTGGTTTAACCCGCGATTTGGGTTGTTGTCGTTCTTCCCCTAATTTTTGGATGATGTTGAGAGTTCGATTTCTTCTTCCATTTCGGACTGTGTGTGGGTTTCTTCCATGTTTTGCCTGGGCTGTGTCTTTTTCCCCTTTGCGCATAGGTTGAGAGTTGTTCTTCCCCATTTCTGTTTGCGTCACTTTCTTCAGCGTTTGCATTGAGGAATGGTGTGCTGTGGGTGCTTGGATGTTGGGTTGGTTGTTGATTGCCACATCCATTGGCTGAGTTTCCCATGTCTATGGTGGAAGTTTTGATTCTTCCCCAACTGCGGACTGTGTAAGGTTGCCATAGTTTTCATTGTGAGTTGTGGCTGTTGATGTACCCTGGTTTTGGGTTGTTGTTGAGTTGTTTTGGCCACGCTAGGGCCAAGAACAACTCTGGGTTGTCTTGTGGGCTTGAGCCGCGTTCACCTGTTGGTTGGGATTGTCACCTAGTTGTTTTTCCTTCCCCACAAAGCTGTGAATGGGTTGTTTTGCTGTGGTATGCAGTGGTTGGTCTTCGGACTGTTGAGAGTGGGATTAGAGGCTGGTTATGCATGAGAAGTTGGTGTTGAGGCCACTACCTTGGCATTTAGCCTATCCTAGCTCCTTGATGACCTGGTAAAACCCTACTGTGTGGGTTTGGCTAATTGGCAAACCTTGGCTATGTATAAGCCTGCATTGACCCTTAGTCCTTGAGGAATCATGCCCAGCTTGAGGGTGGCAGTGTTGCTGAGAGATTGATGAGCACGCTGGCCTATGGTTGGGTGGAACGTTGCAGTGACGTAGTTGGTTGCGGGGTGAGTTATTCATAAAAAGATAAGTACTGTTGACTATTTCATCTTTGCAATTATATCTACTGTTCCGTGGATTATGATGAACATGTTAAATGCTGGAATGTGTGTGTTGCTTCCACTGAATGTTGAATAACTGTGCATCTTTGTATGTTTTATGCATCTTAGTATGCATTATGTTAAGTTTCTTTAATATCAGCATTTATCCTTCTTCCTGTTCATGGGAGTATCTGCCCGTTTGTTTGGTGTTAGTAGCCTCCTCTTCGCCGGTCAGAGGCTCGGGGACGTGACACAAGGAGCTAACTAGGGCACCCATGTAAAGTCAAACTCTACCATTCACATCATGCCACTTCTAAAACAACAAGAAGGTTCTGTGATAGGATAGAATGGGTTCGTACCTAAGGTTATAATGAAATGGTCATAAGGTCATGCAAAATGCAAATGGAGGTGAACTCTAACGTATATGCCAGTTTAAACATCATACCTAAGATCGGCATGAACGGGTCAAAGCAATGGTTGAAACGGCACTGAAAACGGTCTCCTACATCATCATCTTAGTAAAAAACAGTCCAAAAGGGTCAGAAACGGTTAAAAACTATAGAAAGGAGGTAAAAATTTTCAAAAATTCAAATTTTTTCTATAAATAGGAAAAAATTCAAAACAGTATATATCATTTGAAATTTTTACGAAATTGAGCTCAGAACTTCAAACACAAATTTCGGGAGTTTCGTCCAGCGGAATTCGACACTGTTTTTTCTAGGTAACTTCCCATGCCCTGCTCTTCCATCTGCATGTAAATTTTTTCAAATTCCATGGTGAAACTCAATTTCTAGGCCATTCTAAGATATGCGCTTTGACCCACGCAAAAATCGGGGGTTTTCCGCCTATAGGGATGGCTTTACGCGGAAAAATGGCCCAAAGTCACGTACATACGTGGCTGTTTTACAAACAGTCACATATGCGGCCACATTCAATGTTTTTCAAGACAAATAATGACCAAAATTCAATGTAAATGTGTAGGATGGTTCTAGAATGGAGGGAGAGAGAACACGGGGATGTAGAAGAGGCTGTACGGGGCGATCTAATGGCTCAACAAGCTCTTCGTGCATACGGGCTCTATAAGTTTTGGTGTCTTGGGGGCTTAAGGGCCAAACCAAGACTGCTGCATATGCTAGTAGACTACTAGGATCCTGACTCAAAGTCTTTCCAGATCAACGGGACGTCCCTCACTATAGAGGTGGAGGACATATACTTCATTACAGGATTGTTCTGATGAGGGGAAGTGGTGAACCTACGTTCTCGCAGGCCTGGAGGTGGCCTCACCATTGATGAGTATATTTCTATATATTGTTATCTGAACACGGAGAAGGTTGGCAGTCAGATCCCAATAAACTCCATATAGGTACTAGGCCTGAAGGCCATACTACTGACACTCGACAGGATAGCAGTGCTAGCCTCACTCAACCAGGCCTCGCGGCCCTTGATGTTCTATGCAGTGGAGTGCATGAGACCCATAGTTTACGATTGGAGTATTGCGTTGTTGAGTAACATGAAGCAATAGCTCAGCGACTGCAAGATGGGCAGGGTACAAAACTTCGGTTTCAGCAGTATACTGAGCTCGTTCTTCTTCGAGCGTGTTCTGGGACTTAGACCTAGAGTTGACGTTCCTCTTCATGGGGTTCGAGATCTGGCCCAACGAAGTTGGGCAGATGTGATGCGTAGACTAGGTGGAGGCAGGGTGTCCAACCCCTACCCAACTGATTTATTTCCATGGTGGCAGCGGCAGATAGTTTCCATCAATGATTACCCCTATGCGGGGATAGATTTTCGGGGAGATCTCGACATGCCCCTACCACCAAGATCAGCATACGGTGACATTGGTAATGAATCCCAACCCTCTTTTTTTAAGTTTTTTGAATTATTAAATTTTTTTTTATATATAGAACCAAAAGACATGTTTTTGCATGACAACACATAGTGACATCCTATCATATGTATGCAGATGTAGGACAATGATGGCCTGACGGTTTCCCTCATCATAGACAGAGGGGACGAGGAGATGACATCATGGGTGTGGATGCGGAGCGGACGCTCCAAAGCATCCATACAAACTTTGTGCGGCTGACACATAGGGTACCCATGGCGCAAGTCGAGGATTTGCCTGAGGCCATGCAACATCAGGTGGTGGGTGTACCATGAGCATGGGTGTAGTTGTTTCGATGGCTAGCTAGAGCCGTGGTGACTTTCCATGATCAAAACCCCCCTCCTCCTCCCCAGACTTAGATACCTGGGAGTGACATATTTTGTACTACCGTGTATTATATTTTGGTGGCTCGAAAGCCCCATTTTTGTATTATGACACTTATGTATTATCGCATTTTAAATCTTTAATGAAAAACTTTTATGATGATCGATTTTATTTATTTACATGTGTAAAAATGTATGTTTGTGATGAGCTTATGGTCTGTGAAACAAATGCCAATCTAACACATAGTTAGCATATGAGTCAGCAACTTGATTATAAATTCTTGGAACATGTATGTATGTTGTGCTGTCAAATTGTCATTCTAACAATCTCACACATAAGAATCTTTGTAATAATGTTGGAACCCTAACATGATATAAGCCATTCAACTGTGACAAAATTAACTGCGAATCAAGATGTACCTCAAGAGAGAGAACACCATGCAAAATGGCATCTTGTAGAAGCTCGATAACGAAACTATATGCAGCCACATTGTTTGAAGAGGGTCGTAAACATATGCCTCCTGACCCGTAGGAGTATAAATCACCCAAGCAGCAGAGGTTGAGTGTTGAGTGTGACAGCTAGCACCATCAGCGAATCCTATATAGATAGAAGACTACATTGACATCTACCATAAGAAACGAAAGCTAATCAACAACCTGATCACCAGAAAAACCTAACTATGCAAAATACTGTACAATAATATACAATAATCAGCCCTAGCTGAGAATCATGCGTAGTACTTTTTAAGATAGAGCCCATTTCTAGGCTCCACCAAGGCTGTCCCTTTGTAATCTACTAGCTCATAAGCGCCATTATCTAACACACGTTTCACAACGTAAGGACCATGCCACATGGGGTTAAACTTTCCTACCACCAAGGGTTCTTTAGCTTGATCCCACAAAAGGACCAAATATCATTCACTAAACTTCCTCAGATGGACAGATTTATCATACTAGACCTTAACGCGACGCTTATTTACTTCTAGAGCCACGAAGGCATCTTGGCGTTGCTCATCAAGCTTCTCTAAGTGGACCAAACATTCCTCCAATGGGGAAGTGTCTAGTAAGAGCTCTATGGCTAGCTTCAATGAAGGGATTTTGCATTCAACCAGAAAGACAAACTCCACTCCATGTACAAGCTGATATGGAGAAAAACCGGTGGCAGTCTTAACCGCGGTTCTATAAGCTCACAAAGCAGGATATAACATGATATGCCAGTTGGTATTGCTTTGTGCGATGGTTCGCTAGAGAATGGACTTAAGTGATTTGTTCACTACTTCAACCTGTCCATTCGCTTGAGGGTAATAAGAAGAGGAATGCTCCTGCTTATACCCTAACTTTGAGGCCAACTCTTCCATCATTCGATTCTGAAAGTGCCTACCATGGTTAGTGACAATCTCCTTCGGAATACCGAACCGAATAATGATCTGGTTGAATATGAAATGCGCGGCTGTTTCACCGTCGAATTTAACCGTGGGCATAGCCTCAGCCCATTTCTTGAAATAGTCAACAGCCACTATAATATGATGATGCCCCCTAGTTGAAGCTGGGTTTCAATCCATGAAATAAATCCCCCACTTAGTGAAGGGACTGGCGGTGATAATTGGATGTAATGAGGCAGGATGTGAGCGCATAATGCATGCAAACACCTGGAAAGGGTGGCACTTCTTGACCGCATTGACACAATCTTTAAAGATCGACGGCCAAAAATAACTCACTCTCAATATTTTTTGGGTTGTAGAAAGCCCAAATAAATGACTACCACACGCACCTCGATGGCAATAATTTAGCACAAGCTCAACCTTCTCATGAGTTAAACAACGACGTAAAATGGAATCTACCCCACGGCAGTACAATGTGTTATCCACTATAAGGTAGTTCTTGGATATGTGATGTAACCATCATCGTTCATCTCATGAAAGGTGAGTAGGGACCTTTAATGTTTGTAAATATATGATGATATCCCCATACCATGGATCCAAAGTTGAGATCAGGAAAATGTGCTCATCGACAAACGTATCTTCACAAACTTCCTCCTCCTCTTCACTTGGTAAATCAAATATAAGCTTAGAAAAAATCAATGATTTTTTTTTATTTTGCCGAAACAAACTAGAGATCAAATTCTTGCAAGATGACAATCCACTTATTATACTTTCCCCCTATCATCCTTCTAGTGAGGACAAACTGAAATGGATTGACATGGGCTACCACCAAGGTCTATCGAAGGAGAATATAGTGTCTCAATATTTGAACTGCATGAACGGTAGCTAAGGAAAGTTTCTCCACATGGGAATATGTTATACCAAAATCTTGTCACCATCATGTGATAAGACATTTTGGCATACCTACTTGCCTTGAATCCCAGCTTCTGGAGTGGAAACTAAATGGTTTTTCATCAATCTGTCATACAAATTCCCAGCACCACACATGCCCCTTTATCCAGGAGCAGTAACCCTACTCACACCGCCTTTCATCGGTTGTCCACAAGCGGTGCCACTGCCCATTGCCCTTGGTCCATAGGCAGTTATTACCAGAACTGCTCTGTCATAGAAGGAGAAGCGTTGTACCCTAGGTAAAAAGGGAAAAAGATAATTTTCTCAAGGCTTCTAGATGATAATCCTAGTGTACTTCCTTATCCCTACTGTTGTGGGTTGGTTGAGCTCGAGATCCCTCATCCTAGGATATTAGAGGCCACCTCACCCACTAATTTCTCAACCATCTCTATCCATTAAAGCCCTATAAATATAAGCTCATAGCCATGGTTTAGGGGAGAACATTGAAGGTATTGTTATGATGTTGGATTGATTCTTGGCCCAAGCTCATTTGGAGAGAGCATAGAGAGCTTTAGTCAAAGCTTTTGGGGATGAAGAGCTAGTTTCATGGAGATGCATGTCAACACTAAGGCTTGGTTGTAAACTTCTTCATATTTCTAATGCATGTTGATTTTTGTCCCCATATGATGTTGTTGTTGTGATTTCGCATATATATGTTGCTAGATTCCTTAGTCACTAGCATAGATTAGTAGATCATATTCTGGTTGATTTGATTCGTTTTGTGGTGAGATTTTTTGCAGGTACACACGTGAACTATCAAAGCCTTGTATTCCAGATATCTACAGCATCTAGGGAGAGTCTTCAACCTCTGTTCTCTATTTGTTCTGGATCTGAACCACTCAGACCAGTGGAACACCTTGCTATCCGCAGGAGGTGAAATATTCCAGCTAACAAATCTAGCGAAGATTTGTTCTTCATGAAGTAAACCCATGTCTTCCTAGAAAAATCATCAATAAAGAAACATAATATGCATACCCGCTTAGTGAACTTGATGACATAGGACCGCATACATCGGAGTGGATGATTTCCAAAATTTCTTTTGCTTTGCTTTTGCTACTTGGAAATGTCTTCTTTGTGTTCTTTCCCTTCGCACATCCTTGGCAGACCCCATCATGTTTTGCTTGGATTTTTGGAAGACCTTTAACAACTTTGCTTGCAATAGGTAGTGCTCTGTAATGCACATGTGCAATCCTTCTATGCCAAAGTTCACTTGGATCTACTGAGTCATGGACCAATGCTTGTTCTGGATGGCCCTTCAATTTGTACAATCCTACTTCTTTTTCTCCAATCACTACTACATCATCGATAGTCTTTCCTCTAGACCACATAATGACTTGACCATCTATGAATGCAACCCTCATTTCTTTTGCATCCAAAGCTAATATGGAGAGAAGGTTCTTCTTGAATCCTGGTACAAACAATACTTCCTTCATTGTTAGAGACTTACCAGAGTCTAGTTTATATGAAGATTCCCCACTACCTTTTATTGGATATTGGTAGTCATCTCCTAGTTTCACCTTGTGAGGTGATTCATGTTTTGATAGTATTACAAAGGATTCCTTGAATCTAGTCATATGTTTGGAAGCCCCACTGTCTATAAGCCAATCATCACTGCCATGAGTAATGTTACATGTGAGAGCAGAAATAAAAACATATTCATCCTCACTTGAAGAATATTCACTTTCATATCTGGATCTCTTCTTAGATGGTTCATCATCCTCTGCAGCATGAGCATGATGTCTTCTTTTGTTCCCCTTCTTCTTATGAGAGTGGTTCTAGTTCTTAGGACAATATTTTGCAAAGTGTCCTTTTTCATCACATGTATAACATCTCAATCTAGATATGTCCTTTCTATTGTTATCCTTATAATGAGAGTTCTTGACTTTGGAGTAATGAGGATTTCTTCTTCCCCTCTTGGAGTGAACTGTGAGAGCTTGACCTTCACTTCCCATCTTCTTTTCTCAGGCTGCTATCCGAGCTTCTTCTTGAGAGAATTCTTCCCATAGTCTTCTAAACTTGACTAACTTCTTTCTTACACAGATTCCTTGGATGAAAGAATCCCATGACCTAGGGAGTCCATTTAGTGTTGTCATCACAATCTCTGTATTCTCCACTTCTTCATCTACAACATCTAATTGTTCCTTGATCTGAGAAACCCTTGTGAAGTAGGACTGTGTAATGTCCCAGTTTTGACCACGTTACATTAGATGTATATGATGTGTATATTGTAAATGATCATGGTGTGGAGTTAAAGGCCAAGGCCTCACCATTGATCAGTCACGTGATGTTTAGGATTTAAAGTTGTCACCGATGGTATATCGGGGCATGCGGAATATATTATGTTGGTCATCATGTAAATATGCATCTATAATTAAAATGAACACAACCAGCTATGATCACGGCAACTAAATTGAAAGGGGCATGATTTTCTCAAGGATGGGGATGTGGGAGAAATTGTCCAACTTTGGCCAATAAGGCAAATTACCCATGTGTCTTATTTCTTTGTCTTACCCAACCACCTGCAATTAATAATTGCTGCTGTTAGTTGAGGCAGTTATTGATTTTGGGAGTAGGGTGGCAGGACTATCAGTCCTTGCCTCCATGCACAATCCAACCACAGCAGTTGACTTCAGATTGGAAGGAAAAAACCTCACGCACTCTTCACTCACGGAGGAAATGCTACTCTCCTCACGATTTTGTTTGTTTTATCCTCACGCACAGGCTCTTGGCGTTTTTGGTCTCACACAGACATTTTCTTGGCTCCACAAGTTTGCTGAACACTCATGCACGCCCAATTTCACGTCCTCTTTGTGCTCTGTTCGTTTTCCACCATTGCCAGTCCATTATTTCTTTCCACGCACAGGAATCTTCCTGGTTTTTACCCACGCCGTTTCCTCCATGGAATTGTGAATTATGTGGCTGAATCCTTTCCCCATGGGTCGAATTTGTGGGTTCTGCGTTGATTGTTACTCACACCCAGGACGAGAGTTTGTAAATTCGTTTCCAACGTGGTCTGTGTGAGTCTTCCCATGGCTCAATTGCCTTGGACGGACTGTTGATTTTCCCCTGCTATTGTTGAATTCGTTTTCCCTGTTTAAGCTGTGACAACTAAATTAATTGCCTGAGTGCAATGGTTGGTCTTCGGACTGTGGGAGGAGCAGGGATGTTGGCTTAAATTTGCTTGATAAACCTGGTGGCTGAAAACCACACAGACAGAGCTAGAGGGCTGGCCTTCTTCTCCATCACCCCTGAATAGCACTGGAAGGGAATGCAGGGCCTGAGGGACTGTGTAGCAGAGAAGGGACTGATTCCTTGTGTTGGGTGTGTTTGGGTGTTTTAAAGGTCAGACTAGTTCTGGTGTAGGTGTTCTTAGCTCCGTAATGAGCTCACCAGCTTAGCAATTTGCCTTCTCCAACTCCTTAATGGCCTGATAAACCCAACTTTGTTGGCTTGGCTGTGTGTTTTGTACATCCTTGGCTATGTGTAAGCCTACTAGTTCCCTTATTCCTTGGAGAATCATGCCCAGCTCGGGGGTGGCAGCGTTGCTGAGAGATTAAGGAGCACGCCGGCCTATGGTTGGGAGGAACGTTGCAGCGACGTAGCTGGTTGCGGATTGATTTCATCATAAGATAAGTGATCTCATGTATTTTACCTTTGCAATTCTATATTTACTGTTAATTAAAATGAAATGAACATGTTAAAAAGAATAATTGTGTGAATGCATGTTGGTTCCGCTGTGCAAGATGAATAATTATAGCTGTGTATGGTAAACAGTTGCATTTGTGCATGTTACACGGCAATGCATTCTCTTTCAGCATTCTGTTTTATGTAATTTTTAAGCCTGTACATGTTCATGGGCGGTTAGCCCGGGTGATTGAAGCTGGTAGTCGCGTCCTCTTCGCCGGTCGGAGGCATGGGGACGTGACAGCATGGTATCAGAGCTTTGGGTTGTAGCAATGGGCCTCTATGGGCCGAAAAGGAGCAACTGACAGAGGTGTATCTCGTTCTGCCCCTTCGAACTAGTGGAAGACTGTGAAAATTTAAAATTTTTTGTTGAAATGTTGAGAAGTCGGGAGAACCAGAAGTAAAGCTTCCGCCGTTGCGGAAGGGTTGGAGAAGTCTCCCATCCGCTGTTTCGGAAGCGGGAGCATTAAGGCTTCCGATCCAGAAAGACCGCCGACATCCGAAAAGTTGAAAATCTCTCCAAGTAAGAGCGGACGTCGGAAGGATTTGGCCTTTGGTGTGCCGCCATTGCGGAAGCTAAAGGCATTTGCCGGCCAATAAAAAAGTCTGCCGACGCCGCAAGAGAAAGTGCGTCGATCAGAAGAGGAAAGAGAAGGAGCATCCACCGTTGCGGAAGGATTCGCGAAGTGAACTTCCGCCAGTCGGAGGGGAAAGTAGTTCGTTAGTCCGCTGTTGCGGAAGCCAAAGCCATTTGGCTTCCGATGTAAAAGGCCGCCGACGCCCGATGATTAAATTGTTCTCCGTAAGTGCCAATCGGGAGAAGTTAAGGTTTGGCGAGCCACCATTGCGGAAGCCAAAGTCATTTGGCTTCTGATGTCGAAAGCCAGCCGACGCCCGACGTTAAATTGTTCTCCGTAAGTCCTGATCGTAAGAAGTTATGGTTTGCACGTCCGCCGTTGCGGAAGACAAATCCATTTGGCTTCCGATGTGAAATTCTTCCGACGTCCAACGTTCAAATTTTTCTAAGTGCCAGATCGGAAGAGAAAGTGTTCCGGGAGCCGATTCTGCGGAAGAAAGAATGGAAAGAGGAGCCGATTCGGCGGAAGAAAGAATGGAAGAGGAGCCGATTCGGCGGAAGAAAGAATGAAAAGAGGAGCCAATTCTGCTGAAGGAAGAATGCTTCTGACTTCCGATGTGGAAAGGCATCCGATAGCCGATGTGGAAAGGCATCTGACAGCCGATTTCGACTGTTTTCAGAGGGATTTTTCAGTTGTTTCTCAGGGGAATTTTCAGGGTTGAAAAAGAGAAATTGGCAGCGATCTAATGCGCCATCGTCCCCCTTAGATAGATGTTCTTGGATGAAGAAAATTTTGTGTGTGTTGGGCAAATTTGTTATTTTATGATTATTCCAAGAGAAGGTAAGTAATGTTGATTTGTATCAATGTATGCATCTAACAATTGTGTTATTAACACGTTTGCAGAATTATAGTCACCTTCAAGAGAAGTATTCCAGGTAGTGCAGTTTGGTAAGGGGTAATTCAGTATGAGAACCCATGACGGATATGATGCTCGGGATTCTGATGAGCATGCCCGAGATGCCATGGGAGAAAATGTTCGCAATAGGAATGATGACATAGAGTCTAATGGAAGAAGATTCCAAGAGACCCCGTCAGATGTTGCAGCTACCATGAGAAGCTTGATTAAATCCCAGGAAGAGCAGCATCAGTTGAATGCTGCCCTGTTACAAAGTTTGACAAACTTGCAAAGAAATATAGACTCTGGACGAGGTACGGCAAGACCAGAAGGCAGTAAGAGCAGTACTAGGAGAAGGAGAAGAACTTCTATTGGAACATCTGATTCTAAAGAATCCAGTGGGGATTCAAGTTCTTCTTCTCATAAAAGAAAAAGGAAGAGAAACCATAGGGATTGCTCTCGTGATGAATTTAAGAAAGCTAAGCCTCCTATGTTTGATGGTGAAGTAAAGACTGGACAAGAGGCTGAAGCTTGGCTTCTTGGTATTAAAAATTACTTTCAAGTGCATGACTATTCAGGAAACATGAAGGCAAGAGTTGCCATATTCAATCTAAATGGAAGAGCATCCATTTGGTGGGAACACTTTAAGCAAGTGAAGAGGATCAGTGAAAGGAGACTGAAGTGGAAACAGTTCAAGAAGTATTTTAAGCAGAAATACGTATCTAACAGGTATTATGATGAAAATATTAAGGAGTTTCATGAGCTGAGATTGGGACAGCAGACCATGGAAGAGTATGCTAATAAATTTTTGGAGCTGTTGAGGTATGTCCGATACATCAGAGATGAAAAAGTGAAGGTCCAGCATTTTCTAAGTGGATTACCTCAGTCTTACAAAGATAAGATTGAGTTTTATGAGCCTAGAACTCTTGAAGAAGAAATAAGAAAGGCTAAGTATTGCTATGAGCAAAGCAAAGGTAAGCCAGATTACCATAAGGCATGGAAGGACAAGAAGAACGAGAATTTTGACCAAAGAAAGAAAGGTTTCAAACCTTCTAATTTCAGGAACCAGCAAAAGCAGCCATCTCAAGCTGCGAATAAGCCAGTTGGAGTGACAGGAGAAAAGCCTAAAGATCCACAATAGAATAGAGGGCCACTTCAATGTTGGAAATGTGGAGGACCCCACATGCATAGGAATTGTCCACTCGAGAATGAGAGTGCAAGACCAGCTTATAATGTTCAAGAAGTAGAAACAGTGGGTCAAGTAGCAAGGGCAGTACCTAGGATCTATGCGGCACTGGAGGACCACCAGGAAGATCACCAGTCAGCTGTGGTTGAAGTAGCAGGTAAGATTGCTGAGCAATCTGTTTCTATTTTGATTGACCCTAGTTCTACACATAGTTACATTACTCCTGGAGTAGTGGAAATTTGTGCTTTTAAGAAAGTAAAGCATAGGAAGTCTTGGTTAGTACAGCTAGCCACTGGAACTAATCGAAAAGTCAGTGAAGTGGTAGAGAAATGTCCATTGGCCATGAATGGACTGGTCACTTGTGTAGATCTGCGTGTTCTACTGCTTGGTTCGTATGATGTTCTCATTGGAATGGATTGGTTAGAAGCTCACAGGGTAAAGCTTGATTGCTACAATAAGACTTTCGAATGCATGAATGAAGACGGGAACCTCGTAGTTGTGAAAGGCATTCCAAAGGTGATTTCAGTGAGGCAGGTTTCAGCTATGCAGTTAAAGAAGTTTTGTAGGAAGGGTTGCCAGTTGTATGCAATTCAGATTTTGGAGGAAACGAGAGATGAAACTCCTAGGTTGGAGGACTATCAGGTGTTACAGGAATTCAGGGATGTGTTCCCTGATGAGATTCCAGGGCTTCCTCCAAAGAGGGACATTGACTTTACAATTGAACTTGTGCCAGGAGCAGCACCAGTGTCTAAGACACCCTACAGGATGAGTATACCGGAGATGCTAGAATTGAAGATGCAACTGCAAGAGTTGTTGAAAAAGAAGTACATTCACCTGAGTGTGTCTCCTTGGGGAGCACCGGTTCTGTTTGTAAAGAAGAAAGATGGTACGCTCAGGTTATGTATTGATTACAGGCAATTGAACAAGGTTACTGTGAAGAATAAATACCCTTTGCCTAGGATTGATGACCTCTTTGACCAAATGAGAGGAGCAAAGGTATTTTCCAAGATTGACTTGAGGTCTGGTTACCATCAAGTAAGGATCAAGGATGAAGACATTCATAAGACAGCCTTCAGGACAAGGTATGGGCATTACGAGTTTGTAGTGGTACCATTTGGTCTCACAAATGTGCCATCTACATTTATGTGCCTTATGAATAGCGTTTTCAGCAAGCATTTGGACAAGTTTGTTCTTGTTTTCCTTGATGACATTCTTGTTTATTCTAAGAATGAGGAAGAGCATGAAGGACACTTGAGATTGACATTGCAAGTGCTCAGGGAACATCAGTTGTATGCAAAACTGAGCAAGTGTGATTTCTATAGAGATAGAATTCAGTATTTGGGTCACATTATTTCAGAGGAGGGTATATCTGTGGACCCTGAAAAGATTGAAGCCATTATAAATTGGCCTACTCCAAGAAATGTGACAGATGTAAGATCTTTCATGGGACTTGCAGGATACTATAGGAGATTCATTGAGGGATTCTCCAGAGTTGCACATGCAATCACTTCTTTGCAAAAGAAGGGGATGAAGTTCGAATGGACATCAAGGTGTGAAGAAAGCTTCCAGCAGTTGAAGAGTCTTCTCACTAGTGCACCAGTATTGAAAGTTGCAGATCCAAAAAAATATTTTGTGGTATGTACCGATGCATGCGGACAAGGGCTTGGAGGAGTCCTTATGCAAGACAACCACGTGATATGTTATGAGTCAAGAAAGCTGAAGGAGCATGAGAAGAACTATGCCACTCATGATCTAGAGCTTGTAGCCATAGTACATGCTCTCAAGATGTGGAGACATTACTTGATGGGTAGGAAATTTGAGCCCAGAACAGATCACTGTGGTTTGAAGTATTTGTTTGATCAGCCTACTCTGAATGCTAGACAAGCAAGATGGTTGGAGTTTTTATGTGAGTTTGATTTTGAAATCAAGCACATAAAAGGGAAAGAGAATAAGGTAGCTGATGCGCTCAGCAGGAAGATGCAAAAAATGCATGTGGCATCTCTTAGTATTTGCCAGTCAGATTTGAGGCAGCAGATTGTTAATCATGTTGCTGGAAATGAATTGTATGAGCAGGTAAAAGACAAATTGCAACAGTAAAGCCTTGAGAAGAGGTACGAGGGATATAAATTGGAAGAAGATGGACTTCTCACTTTTAAAGGCAGAATTTATATTCCAGATGTAGCAGATTTGAGGAGAGTTGTTATGGATGAGATCCATCAAGCTCCGTATTCTGGTCACCCAGGATATCAAAAGACAATTGCTACAGCTAGGAATTAGTACTTCTGGCTAGGAATGAAACGGGATATGGCTGAGTACATTTCAAGGTGTATGAAATGTCAACAGGTAAAGGTTGAGCATCAACACCCAACAGGTTTGTTGCAGCCTTTACCAGTTCCAGAGTGGAAATGGGAAGTTATTTCCATGGATTTTATTACTGGATTGCCGATGACTTGGAGACCACATGATTCTATCATGGTTGTGGTAGACAAGTTGACAAAGGCAGCACATTTTATACTAGTTAAGTCTAGGTATGAGACTGACGACATTGCAAATATCTTCATGAAGGAGATATTCAAATTGCATGGATTGCCGAAGGCAATAGTCTCTGACCGAGATGTCAAGTTCACTTCCAACTTTTGGAAGGGGTTGTTTGCAGATTTGGGTACAAAGCTAAACTTCAGCACCGCATACCATCCTCAGACATATGGTCAGACAGAGAGAGTTAATCAGGTGCTTGAATACATGCTTCGCATGTACGTGATGGACAAACCAACCAAGTGGGAAGACTACTTGCACTTGGTGGAGTTTGCTTATAACAATGGACATAAAGCATCCTTGGGGATGAGTCCATATGAAGCTTTGTATGGAAGAAGGTGTAGGACACCTGTGACTTGGGATAATCCGGTGAACAAGATTGTGCTTGGACCAGAATTGCTCAAGGAAATCGAGCAAGAGGTTGTAAAGATCAGGCAGAAGCTGAAAGCAGCACAGGACAGATAGAAAAGCTATGCGAATAAGCATAGGGTGAATAGAGAGTTCAGTGTTGGGGATCATGTTTACCTCAGAGTGAGGGCAAGGAAGAGTTCCTTGAAGCTTGGAAGTTGTGCCAAGTTGTCACCAAGATATTGTGGGTCGTTTGAAGTGCTTGAAAGAATAGGGCCAGTTGCATATAGACTTGCATTTCCTGCTAGCACTAGAGCTCATAATGTTTTTCATGTTTCTTTGCTTAAGAGATATGTACATGATCCTAACCATGTGATAAATTGGGATGTGATTCAGGTGGAACCCGAGGGAGAGTTTCGAATCGAGCCAATGCGCATCCTCAACAGGAAGGTCACAATGCTCCAGAACCGAGCCATAGGTCAGGTAAAGGTGCAATGGGAGCACTTCGGACCTAAAGAGGCTACGTGGGAGCTGGAGGATGCCATGCGATTGGCACATCCATTTTTGTTCAATTCTGCGGAACACTGAGGCGATACCAGTGTAGCATTTTGTTCAAATTTTGTAAAGCACCGAGGACAGTGCTATTGAAGGGGGAGGGGAATGTAATGTCCCATTTTTGACCCCGTTACATTAGATGTATATGATGTGTATATTGTAAATGATCATGGTGTGGAGTTAAAGGCCAAGGCCCCACCATTGATCGGTCACGTGATGTTTAGGATTTAAAGTTGTCACCGATGGTATATCGGGGCATGCGGCATATATTATGTTGGTCATCATGTAAATATGCATCTATAATTAAAATGAAGACAACCAGCTATGATCGCGGAAACTAAATTGAAATGGGCATGATTTTCTCAAGGATGGGGATGTGGGGGAAATTGTCCAACTTTGGCCAATAAGGCAAATTACCCATGTGTCTTCTTTCCTTGTCTTACCCAACCACCTGCAATTAATAATTGTTGCTGTTAGTTGAGGAAGTTATTGATTTTGGGAGTAGGGTGGCAGGACTGTTAGTCCTTGCCTCCATGCACAATCCACCCACAGTAGTTGACTTCAGATTGGAAGGAAAAACCCTCACGCACTCTTCACTCACAGAGGAAATGCTACTCTCCTCATGATTTTGTCTGTTTTCTCCTCACGCACAGGATCTTGGCATTTTTGGTCTCACGTAGACATTTTCTTGGCTCCACGAGTTTGCTGAACACTCATGCACGCCCAATTTCACGTCCTCTCTGTGCTCTGTTCGTTTTCCACCATTGCCAGTCCGTTATTTCTTTCCACGCACAGGAATCTTCCTAGTTTTTACCCACGCCGTTTCCTCCACGGAATTGTGAATGATGTGGCCGAATCCTTTCCCCATGGGTCAAATTTGTGGGTTCTGCGTTGATTGTTACTCACACCCAGGCCGGGAGTTTGTAAATTCGTTTCCAGCATGGTCTGTGTGAGTCTTCTCATGGCTCAATTGCCTTGGACGGACTGTTTATTTTCCCCTGCTACTGTTGAATTCGTTTTCCTTGTTTAAGCTGTGACAGCTAAATTAATTGCCTAAGTGCAATGGTTGGTCTTCGGATTGTGGGAGGAGCAGGGATGTTGGCTTAGATTTGCTTGATAAACCTGGTGGCTGAAAGCCACACAGACAGAGCTAGAGGGTTGGCCTTCTTCTCCATCACCCCTGAATAGCACTGGAAGGGAATGCAGGGACTGAGGGACTGTGTAGCAGAGAAGGGACTGATTCCTTGTGTTGGGTGTGTTTGGGTGTTTTATAGGTCAGGCTAGTTCTGGTGTAGGTGTTCTTAGCTCCGTAATGAGCTCACCAGCTTAATAATTTGCCTTCTCTAACTCCTTAATGGCTTGATAAACCCAACTCTGTTGGCTTGGCTGTGTGTTTTGTACATCCTTGGCTATGTGTAAGGCTGCTAGCTCCCTTATTCCTTGGAGAATCATGCCCAGCTCGGGGGTGGCAGCGTTGCTGAGAGATTAAGGAGCACGCTGGCCTATGGTTGGGAGGAACGTTGCAGCGACGTAGCTGGTTGCGGATCGAGTTCATCATAAGATAAGTGATCTCGTGTATTTTACCTTTGCAATTCTATATTTACTGTTAATTAAAATGAAATGAACATGTTAAAAAGAATAATTGTGTGAATGCATGTTGGTTCCGCTGTGCAAGATGAATAATTATAGCTGTATATGGTAAACAGTTGCATTTGTGCATGTTACACGGCAATGCATTCTCTTTCAGCATTCTATTTTATGTAATTTTTAATCCTGTACATGTTCATGGGTGGTTAGCCCGGGTGATTGAAGCTGGTAGTCGCGTCCTCTTCGCCGGTCAGAGGCATGGGGATGTGATAGAATGGATAGTCTCTTCATTCTGAATCTTCACATTCTTCAGTTGATTCGTCAGAGTCATCTTCCGGTTTATGTTCTTCCCTTCAAACAACTTTGTTAAGGCATCAAACCTAGCTTTAGGTGTCTTGAGAGAGGACACCTGTGGGATAAGGTGATCCTTGATAGAATCAGAAATGATCCTCTTTTCCATAACCATATTTTTCTTATGTAAGGCCTTTGCCTCATCTCCCTCTGGAACTGGAACCTCCTCATGGATGTAGGAGTCTAACTCATTCTCTTCCTGGACCAGGGAGATCCTATACTTCTAGGCTCGGAAGTTATCAGCTCCCTCAAGCTTTTCATCAATCTTGGTATGATGAGACATCTTAAAATGAGAACCTAAAATGGAAATAAAGAAGATTTTAGATCTTACCAGGTCAAGATGTCGAATCTGAAACTTGAGTTGAAATCCTGCAAAGCTGGTTCAGGAGCATATTAGGGTTTTTCTTTTCCGGAGTTCTGTCCACCCAAATGCTTTGAAATTTGTTCCTAAATTTGATTTGGGGAGGAGATCAATCCAGGCCTAGGCTCACTAAAAAAATCCTCTTCTATGAAAAGCCCTAATTTTCGGTAGCAATGTTGGGTCCAAAACTAAAAAACCTCAGAATTGGATTGTGCTTCGACAGAAAGATGCTCCCTAAGGAGGAGAGTTATTCCACCTTACGTTTGCTGAAAATATGTGGAGGAAGATCCACAAACTAGGAAGACCTAGTTCCCACAACTGGACAATGTTTTCTTCTCAGATTAGCTCGGATACCATGTTAGTTTTTCAACATTAAGCTAGCATTATTAGAATATTTAACTGAGAGAATAACAAGTACAATAATCAAACACAAGAGACAATGAACACAGTGTTTTTCCTCGAGGAAACCATAAAGGAGAAAACCCCGCAACTTACTCAGAGATAGAATCAGCACCAAAACAGTAAAATCCCCAAAAATTTAAGTGATCTCCCAACAACAGTAATCTTCTTCTTGTCTAGCCACAGTGTCTTCACCTTCCTCAACTATGCACTACACTTGAGTGTGGATGATTTGTGTGTTAAATAGAGACTCCAGTTCTCTATTTATACTAATCCCGACATGACTAAAACCCTACCAAGGCCGACCTCTACTAGGAGAGTCTAATAACTCTAGTGCCCCGGAACTGCGGGGACTTTAACCCTTAGACAATCGGAGGGTTACCCACTATGACTTGACATGACTTGTTTACGTAATTGATCCTCCTGATTAGAACATCGGGGCATGACAATATGACTCAATTACATTATAGATACATCCCATAATAAACATCGGGTTACAATACATAAGATACATAGATGAATACATTCCGAAGTTACAAATACATCAACAAGACTTTTCCAGTCGAAAAGTCATATAGAGCATGCACACCACTTGAAACTATGCACTCTGATATTTGTGGTTCAATGAAGACATCATCTATTGTTGGATGCAATTATTTTCTTAATTTTATTGATGACTACTCAAGAAAAACATGGGTATATTTTCTGAAACATAATAATGATGCATTTAGTTATTTTCAGCAGTTCAAGGCACTCGTGGAGAACTAGAGTGGACACCGCATCAAAATATTAAAACCGACAGAGGAGGTGAATATGCCTCAAATGAATTTCTAAATTTTTTCAAGACCCATGGCATACAAAAGCAATTCACTGCATGGTATACACCTCAGTATAATGGTGTTGCTGAAAGAAAGAACATAACCATTATGGAGATGGCGCATAGCATGATGGAAGCCAAGCATTTGTCAAATGAATATTGGGTTGAAGCAGTTGCAATTGTTGTATATATCATGAACCGATGTCCGACAAAGAGTGTGAAGAACAAATTTCCTCAAGAATCATGGACAGGTATGAATCACAATGTTTCTCATTTAAAAGTTTTTGTTTGTGTTGCATATTCTCATGTTCCATATGAGTTTAGAAAGAAGCTAGACAACAAGAGACATAAATGTATTTTTGTTGGCTACTCTAAAGACACAAAAGCATACAAGTTGTATGATCCTATCGCAAGGAAAGTGATCATCAGTCGAGATGTTCAATTTATCGAGAATGAATCATGGGATGTAAACTGTCGACATAAATGTCAAGATTGTGTCGAATGTCAACAATGATGACATGACAAAGGAAGTGGTTCAAACACCGCATGTAATTCAACCGGTTGCATCACCGTCAACTCCCATGACACTGCGACATGGTTCAGCACAAGGAACATCGACGCAAGTTGCAGCTCAAGCTACACTGATAGGCACACCAAGAGGACATTAGACTCCATCAAGTATTTCGTTGAGGTCGACATCGACAAAACCAGTGAAGACAAGAAGTATGCATGAAATATATGAAATTGGTACACCAAATTCATTCTCTCTCTTTGTATTATTTTCTCCTATATATGATCCACTAACATTTGAGGAAGTTATCAAAGAAGAAGTATGGGAACAAGCCATGGATGAAGAAATAGAATGCATTGAGAAGAATCAAACATGGGAGCTGGTAGATGTGCCAAAAGAAAAATATGTAATCAACGTCAAATGGGTTTACAAGACCAAGCAAGATGTTGACGGGAATGTGTAGAAGCACAAAGCAAGAATGGTCGCAAGAGGGTTTACACAACAGCCTGGCATAGATTTTGATGAAACTTTTTCACTGGTCGCACGCATGGATACAGTCAGAACAGTATTGGCCATTGCTGCACAAAATAAATGGTATGTTTATCAAATGGATGTTATTCAGCATTTTTGAATGGATATATAGAAGAGGAAGTAAATGTGGAACAACCACAAGGATATCAATTTCTAGTTCAAGAGCATAAAGTGTACAGGCCAAAAAAGACACTCTATGGTTTGAAGCAAGCTCCTAGAGCTTGGTACAGTCGAATTGATTCCTATCTCACCGAAAATGGATTTCACAGAAGTGAAAGTGAACCGACAATGCACACCAAAGTGAAAGAGCAAGGTAAGATGTTAATTATCTTCCTGTATGTAGATGATTTAATATTTACTGGTGACTTTGGCATAGAATATTTTAAATTAATCATGGAAAGTTAATTTGAAATGACTGATTTGGGGCTTATGAAATTTTTCCTGGGCATTGAAGTCCAACAGTATGAAAGTTGTATATTTATATCACAATCAAAATATGCAAGTGCAGTTTTGAGAAGATTTAACATGTCTAATTGCAAGAAATCCCCAACACTAGTAATAACAGGTTTAAAATTGAGCAATGATGATGATGGATCAACTATAGATCCTATGCTGTTTAAAAGACTGGTTGGAAGCTTTATGTATTTAACATCGACAAGACCATACATCATGTATGGAGTAAGTCTGATCTCAAGATTCATGGATTCACCAAAATACTTTCATTAGAAAGCAGGTAAAATAATTTTGAGGTATGTAAGTGGCACAAAAGACCTTGGCATTATGTATTCAACCAGAGAAAATTTTAAACTCATTGGTTACACTGACAATGAAAATGGAGGCAACACAAATGACAGGAAGAGCACATCAAGACACAAATTTCATTTTGGTATAGGTGTTGTTTCATGGGATTCAAAGAAACATCCCATAGTAACTTTGTCTTTAGCAGAATCAGAGTATGTTGCAGCTACAAACGTTGCATGTCAAGTTATCTAGATGTAGAGAATGTTAAAAGACCTGTCGTAGAACCAATAAGAACCAACAACCACTTTCTGGGATAACAATTCAGCCATTGCATTATCAAAGAATCATGTGTTCCACAAGAGAACAAACCACATTAACACAAGGTTTCATTTCATAAGAGAGTTGTTGAACAACAAATAATTTTGTTTAGAATTTTGCAGGTCTAAATATCATCTTGCAGACATATTTACAAAACCATTGGCAAGAGATACATTTCAGTATCTACGTAGTTATCTTGGAATGACAAGTTCTGCATAGTGAAACATGTCATACACAAAGCAAGTTTAAGATCTGAATCATTTTGTAAAATTTTGTTTTAAAAACCTGCATCTGCTCATAATTAAGGGGGAGTGTTGGAAATATTAATTAATCACAGATCTGTACCAGATCTCAGTCGACTTTTCCAGAGTCCATATCAGTTCAGTCTATGTCAGACAGTGTAACAAGATGAAAGTTCATGACTGTCATATATAAACCTGTAGAATTAAATTTCTAAAGCTAATTTTTTAGGTAGATAGTTATTGCAGTCTTTAATGTTAAGTCACTAGATTCACATAGAAGCAAATTTTAGTTTGCTATAAATAGAAGAAGAATATTGTAAATTAAGTTAGACACAACAGAGATAAATCTGAGCAAAGGTAGAAGAGAATGAAGAGAGAATAGTGTCGAAGCTCAAGCTTCTGTGCGTTTGAAGATGTCGAGAGCCCAAGCTATGTAAAAGGTGAAATATCTATGTAAATTTCCAAGTTTGCACTTACGACATATAGTTCTATGTTATGTCCTGACAAGTTATATAAATCAAATAGTTTATGGTTGAATACATGTTTATTTAGCCACACATTTTCTCCAGAATTACTTGAGTAAATGTTGTTTACATTTACAGTTTGAGTGAAATATCAAAGAATCCATAAACATTTCACCCAGTAAAAGTTCCAGTTTTTACGACAGAGTGGTCGACACAAGTCGACATAATGTTCGGTTATATGATTTTGTAATTCTATCGAATTGTTGTTGTGTCAATTTTTTTACTCCATGTTACCTATCAGTGAAAAATATTATTGATTTCTTAAGTCTTTAGACTAAGAAAAATCCTTTACGAAATTAGACTAAAAGTGGTTAAGTCAAAGTCAGTTAGTCGAAGTAAACCTGTCGAGAGTAAATCGGTCGAAGTAAGCCGGTCGAGTAAACTGATAGAGTAAATTGATCGAAGTAAAACATGTCAAACTCTAGTAAGTCAGTAAAACTGAAAATAAGAACTTGTCGAGCTAAATGGAGTCGGGTCGAAAAGTCCGACCAAATTTAGTCTTTAAAAATTTTTGTCGAATTATTTTGGTAGACTTGTCTAGTCGAAACTAGACAAGTTTTAGCCGACCAAAAAAGAGAGGTCGAAGTCTGTTACGAAGAGAAATTCCTATGGCTTGGGGTACCACAACAGACACCTTGACTCCAGAAATCAATCTTTTCCAATATGCAATAGAAAATAAATGTCTAACACTAAAGGATGAGACCTCGTACCTTATTCTGGATAGTTGAAGTAGATCCCCGTTGATCTTTCCAACTTCAGCTTGAAATGATAACTTACTTCCTCAACAACAAGTAAACAATACAAGCATACTATATATCATGGTGTTAGATCTGTTCTAGCATATATAATCACCAATGTATAAGCATTTGAAATACTCCCATGGATAAAATATTCATTCAAACACACACTATTGGACAGGAAAAGATATTTCTATTAATATAAATTAGAGATTACAATAGATACAACCTCTGTCGACACGTCTACGAATCGGAGAAACTGAATCCCCCACTTGGGCCTCCACCACCTCAATCCTCCATCTCTCGATAGCAAGCTCACAAGCAAAAGGCAAGCCTGGGAAGAACACAAAAGTGCTCCAAGGGACAAAGGGATGCAGACTCAAGCATAAGTTCCGGCAACAATGGACTATAGTTTCTTTTCTCTCAATTCCCTCATATGCCTTGAATGTACCATAGAGTTCCTTATATATCTTTTCAAAGGGGTAATGAAAGGTCGAATATGAGTGATATCAAGGCATAGGGAAGGCCAGGAGTCAAGTGAGTCTGATCCATGTCAAGGAAAACTCCAAAAGGATTTGGATTTTGTACACATCCCGATGTACGCGGTTTTAGGAGTCAAACCCGTGTATATACGTGATTAAGGGTTTAAAAGTCGCCTGTATCATTTTTCACATGTTTTTAGGGATGGTTAGGGAAACATCAAAGGACAAAAAATGGTCCACGGGGTCTAAGGAGTCTGCAGCGGGACAGGGGAAGGCCATACAAAGTGTGATTCACCTGGAGTGGTAAAATCAGCTATAACAGATGCCCCCTAATGTGTGAGGTCAGAGGGGCCATACGATGGCCGAAATACATTATAAGTCCATCCCAGAAGTGGAGTGATGAAGGATCCCAAATGGAAGACCAGCCACCCAATCAGCATAGTACAATGATACAACTCTGCACATAACTACAAATACATATAGTAGTCCCGGATACATAAGAGTACAATGGAAATGAATAGGCATGATACAAGATATCACATAAGTGGTCATCGCCACGTACAATATACATGGATCAGAATCTCCATGATGAAGATATACAAAAAACCATGATCTCCATACTGGCTGAAGATATATAATAGATCAAGATCTCCATAATGGCTGGAAATGTCTGACATATACTGGAATCAAGTCACGAGAGCTGAAATCTCATGAACAATGACATGATCAAGGAGGTAGCATATAAGAGATGCCACCAATCTGGAAATTCTTCTACACAAACCGCTATGAGTACATGTCCTACTATGTGAATAGAGGTGTCGAGGTCAAACATATTAGTCCATCATCTGATTACCGGTCATTGATGTATACCGTTAACAGATGCGAGATCACCCACCGATAATGAAAATGGGAATCAAGGTACTAGAGTGAAAACTAACAAGTGTGAATAAATGTGTTGAGGTCGAACACTTGAGAGGATCCATCGATCAGGGGACATTGATGTATTCCCAAAGACTGTCGATGGTGAGAGAACTTGCCACTGATGACTGCAAGTCTCAAGGCACTCAAACTGACTCTAGATTCCAATCCCAGAATAAATGATCTGAAGTCGATGGGATGAAATCCACTAGAAGGAGGGCATTAAGGCATCCCCCATAATCCAACATGAGGTACTCAGCAAAGCTGTATAATGTGGAAGGACTCGATACTAAGGTGCATGAACCAGTAACTGTACTGGGAATGGCCGACATGCAAAGTCATGATAACTGAGGAATGGCCGACTCAGGCTTCAACTTCCTTTGAACAAGAGCATAACGGCATATGGTGACTAAGTAGAGGCAGCATAGACTCAATATACAAACTGGGACATCTCTGCGACACAGGAGGCATCGACAGAGGCTCCATGGGGACTAGAAGCTTAACCAGTCGGTGGAAATAAACTCAGATAAACAAGTACAGCTCCTAAAGTCAAACTATAAACCCAACCAATGGATGTGATATACAGTGCTCTGTTCGAAGGTGACACGACTCGACAGCTACCAAAGATAACATCTTTCCTTGTCCATCTTTTTGGTTTTTTGATTTTTTTGGACTTTTTCAATTATTTAAAAAGCTTGAAAAAGAATAAAATTGCTTTATAGTTACAGACTAGGAGGAGATGAGTGTCATAAGGGCAAACAAACTATTTCCAAGTAGTGGAACATACCTATGCTCAATGCAAGGATACATGTGTAGGATATTGACACTCGGGGGAAAATCCCCTCCCGGTAAAAAGGGAAACAAGTTGCGAAGGATATAAAAAATGGCTTTGCATGGGTAGACATGAGACAAGCTCGGGCTATATGGATGAAATGCAATGTCAGGGAAGCTGGAATAAAGCTCAATAAGGTAGGCAAAGCTCATGATAATGCATTCACAACTTGACATGAGGGAGTCCTAAGGAAAATAGGCCAGCAAAAGATCAAGAAGAGTATGAGGCTCTTGCGAAATGTCATGGCAGTACTATACAACAGACTCCCACACCCTAAAGGAGAAAACATCAGCATGGGAACCAAATGCAAATAAGGCACTAACTAGGGTACCCATGTAAGGGGAAGCTCTACCACTCATATCATGCCACTTCTAAAACAGCAAGAAGGTTCTGTGACATAATAGGGTGGGTTCGTACATAAGGTTATGATGAAATGGTCATAAGGTCATGCAAAATGCAAACGGTGATGAAACCTAACCTACATGCTAGTTTAGACATGATTCCTGAGATCAGCATGAACAGGTCAATCCAACGGCTTAAACAACACTGAAAAAGGTCCTCTACATCATGAATTATGTCAAAAACGGTCCAAAATGGTTAGAAATTGTCAAAACTATAGGAAAGGGGGTAAAAATTTTCAAATATTTGAAAAATTTCTATAAATAGTAAACAATTCAAAATATTATAAAACATTTGAAACTTTTACCCATTTGAGCTCAGATTTTCAACAGTGAATTCTAGGAGATCCAGCCGGTGGAATCCACAACCGTTTCTTCCAAGTATTTTCCCATGCTCTTCTCTTTCATGTTGATGCAATTTTTATCAAATTCCATGGTCAATTAAACTTTCTAGGCCAAACTAAAAAAGGCACTGCGGCCCATGCGGAAATCGAGGGTTTTTCTACGTATAGGGCTGGATACACGCGGAAAATGCCCCCAAAGCCGTGTACATACGCGGCTATTTTGAAAACAGACATGTAAGAGGCCGCGCATAAGGTTTTTTCAATAAACTAATGGGAAAATTTGCAATTTCTTGTGCAGTATGGTCCTAGAGTGGAGAGAGCGTGAACATGGTGAGGTAGAGGAGGCAGTAAGGGCCGATCTAATGGCTCAATAAGCTCTACGTGCATGTGGAATCTATAAGTTTTGGTGTCTTGGTGGCTTGAGATCCAAACCAAGACTATTGTAGATGCTGGTGGATTACTGGGATCCAAACTCTGAGTCCTTCCAGATAGATGGGATGTCCCTCACTATAGAGGTGGATGACATATACTTCATTACTGGGCTTTCTTGATGAGGGGAAGTAGTGAACCTTCATTCTCATGGTGGGCTAGGAGGTGACCTGACTATCGACGAGTACATTGCGGTGTACTGCTATCCAGACACAGAGAAGGTGGGGATTCAGGTCCCTACCAATGCTATACAGGTGCTGGGCCTAAATGCCATACTATTGACATTGGGTAGGATAGCAAGCTTGGCATCACTCCACCAGGCCTCGCGGCCTCTGATGTTCTATGCAGTAGAGTGCATGAGACCCATAATTTATGACTAGAGCACTACACTACTAAGCAACATGAAACATCAGCTCCGTGAGTGTAAGGTAGGCAGAGTGTGAAACTTTGGGTTTAGCAGTATACTGAACATGTTTTTCTTTGAGAGTGTTCCATGATTGAGCCCCATAGTGGACGTTCCTCTTCACGAGGTTCGAGATCTGGCCCAACGGTGTTGGGCAGATGCGATGCGCATACTGGGGGGAGGTAGGGTGGCCAACCCCTATCCAGCTGAGTTCTTTCTGTGGTGGCGACGATAGATAGTTGCCATCGATGACTACCCCTTTGCAGGGATAGATTTCCGGGGGGACCCGGACATGCTGCTACCACCAGGATCGGCATATGGTGATATAGGTAACGAATCTCAACCCTCTCTTTTTAAATTTTTTTTGAGTTATTTAATTTTTTTTGTGTTTTATGATTATATGGAATCAAAAGACATATTTTTGCATGACAATACATAGTGACATCTACCATTTGTGTGCAGATGTGGGACCACGGTGGCCGGAAGGCTTCCCTTGTCATAGACGGAGAGAAAGAGGAGATGATATCACGGGTGTGGATGCGGAGCGGATGCTTCAAAGCATTCATACCAATTTTGTGAGGCTGACACACAAGGTTCCCATGGCACAAGTCAAGGAATTTCCTGAGGCTATGCAACGCTAGGTGGTGGGTGTACCATGAGCATGGGTGCGATCCGTAGTGACCTTCCATGATCACAACCCTCCTCCTCCTCCACAGGATTAGATACTTGGGAGTCTATACATTTTGTATTACCGTGTATTATATGTTGGTGGCTCGAGAGCCCCAATTTTGTATCATGACACTATGTATTATCACATTTTGGATGTTTATATAATTTTTTTTATGGTGATCGGTTTATTTATTTACATGTGTAAACATTGTGTTTGTGATGAATTTATTGTGAATGAAACAAATGCCAATCTAAAACGTAGTTAGCATATGAGTCAGCAACTTGTTTATTAATTCTTGGAATGTGTATGTATGTTATAATGTCAAATTGCCGTAAGAATCTTCTTAATAACGTTGGATCTCTAACATGGTACAAACCATTAAGCCGTGACACTACTAACTCCGAATCAATATGTACCTCAAGAGAGAGAATGCCATGTGAAATGGCATCCCGTAGAAGTTCAATAATGGAACTATATTCAGCAACATTGTTGGAAGATGGCCGCAGACATATGCCTCCTAAAGATAGTACCTGACCCATAGGAGTATAAATCACCCAAGCAGTAAAGGCTGAGTGTTGAGTGTGACGGCTTGCACCATCCATGAATCCTATGTAGGTGGAATATTCCATTGACATCTACCAAAATAAACGGAAACTAATCACAAACCCGATCGCTATAAGAAAAATACCTAACTATGCAAAACTATACACTAATATACAATAACCAGCCTTGGCTGAACATCATGCATAGTACTTCTTGAGATAGAGCCCATTTCTAGGCTCTGCCAAGGCCGTTCCCTCGTAATCCACTAACTCATAAGCATCATTCTCTAACACACGTTTGACCACGTAAGGACCCCACCACATGGGATTAAATTTTCCTGCCCCCAAGGGTTCTTTCGGTTGATCCCACAAAAGGACCAAGTCTCCCTCACTAAACCTCCTTGGACGGACAGACTTGTCGTACTGGACCTTTACGTGACGTTTATTGACTTCTAGAGCTACCAAGGAATCCCGACACTGCTCATCAAGTTGCTCAAGGTGGACCAAACGCTCCTCCAATGGTGAAGTGTCTGGTAAGAGTTCTACAGCTAGCTTCAAAGAAGGAATCTCGCATTCAACCGGCAATATTGACTCCACTTCATGTACAAGTTGATATGGAGAAAAATCGGTGGCAGTCTTAATAGTGGTTCTATATGCCTACAAAGCAGGATATAACATGATGTGCCAATTATTCTTGCTTTGTGCGATGGTTCGTTGGAGAATGGATTTGAGTGATTTATTCACTGCTTCAACTTGTCCATTCACTTGAGGGTAGTAAGAAGAGGAATGTTTCTTGCTTGTACCCTAAATTTGATGCCAACGCTTCCATCATACAGTTCTGAAAGTGCGAGCCATGGTCGGTGACAAGCTCTTTCGGAATTCCAAACCGAGTAATAATTTGGTTGAATACGAAGTGGGCGGCTATCTCACCATTGGATTTAACTGTAGGCATAGCCTCAGCCCATTTCATGAAGTAATCGACGGCCACTATACTATGATGGTGCCCCCCAGCCGAAGCTGGGTTGAAATCCATAAAATTGATCCCCCACTTAGTGAAGGGATCGACGATGATAATGGGATGTAACAGGGCAGGTTTAGAGCGCATATTACGTGCGAACACCTAGCAAAGGTGGCACCTCTTGACCGTATATACACAATCCTTAAAGATCGACGGCCAAAAATAAACCGCTCTTAAAATCTTTTGAGCTGTAGAAATCCTAGATAAATGACCACCACACGCCCCTCCATGGCAATCATTCAGCACTACCTTAGCCTCTTCATGAGTTAAACAACGTTGTAAAATAGAATCTACCCCACAGCAGTACAAAGTGTTATCCACTATGAGGTAGTTCTTAGAGACGTGACGTAATCATCGTCATTCATCTCATGAGAGGTGAGTAGGTATCTTCAATGTTTGTAAATATATTATAATATCCCCATACCATGGGTCTAAAGTTGAGATTAAGAAGATGTGTTCATCGACAAATGTATCTTCACAAACCAACTCCTTGGCCTCACTCGGGAAATCCAATATAAGCTCTGCAAAAATTAAAGACTTCTTCGATTTTGCCGAAACAAATTCGAGATCAAATTCTTATAGAATGACAATCCATTTATTATAATTTCTTCCAATCATCCTTCGAGTGAGGACGACTTGAAACAGATTGACATGGGCTACAACCAAGGTCTGGTGAAGGAGAATATAATGTCTCAACCGCTGAACCACATGTACGGTAGCTAAAGCAAGCTTATCGACATGAGAATAACTAATCTCTGCGTCAATAAGGTTCTGGCTCAGATAGTATATGACATGCTCTTCGAGCTCCTCATCCTCTTGAACCAAAACCATATCAATCGTCTCCATGGACGCGGCCACATATAATAGAAAATCACGGCTATAGTCTGGGGGACTAATCACCAGGTCCAATGCTAGGGCTCGCTTGAGTGAATCAAAGGACTCATGGGCTTGCTCATCCCAACAAAAGGGGGTGTCCTTCTTCAATAGATGGATGAAGCCTCTAGTCAAATTGGCAAAGTTGACAACAAATCTCCGTAAGAATTTTTCCATGCCTTACAAACATTGAAGATGACGAATATTCCTCGGGGGAGACAACTGAAGTATTGCCTCAACCTTCAAAGGGTCGACTCCTATACCCTCTTTAGAAACGATGAATCCTAACAAACGACCTGACTTCACACAAAAGATGCACTTATGAGGATTTAATCTAACCAAATAATGCTGGCATCTTTCGAATACCAATCTCAAGTGATAGGGATGACGCATTCTCATATGAGAATGAGTAGCAAGGTCATCCAAAAATACTTCGATAATTTACTTAAGATCGTGGAAGATCAAGGTCATCGCCCGCTGAAATGTAGCTCCGACGTTTTTAAGGCCGAAAGGCATTTTTCGATATGCAAATTCCCCAAGGACAAATAAATGCAGTCTTATGTTGGTCCTCAGGTTTAATTTGTATCTGATTATACCTGGAAAATCCGTCCATAAAGGAAAAAACCTCGCTACCCGCACACTCATCCAAAATCTGATCAATAAATGGTGTGGGGAAATTGTCCTTAGGACAGGCACGATTCAAATCGCAGAAATTAGTACATATGCGTATCGCTCCCTGCTTCTTATCCACCAGAATGGGGTTTGAAACCCACTCCGTCAAGGGAACGGGATAGATAAAACCGGATTTTAACAGCTTCTCTATCTCTGCCTTAATCGCGAGTGCTTTCCTAGGGTTCACCGCACGTGAGCATTGTCGAACAGGCTTAGCGTTGGGATAAGTCTTAATCTCGTGCTCGACAATACAAGGGTCGATACCTAGCATTTCGTCATAAGACCAAGCAAAAATATCATGGAATTCTTTAAATAGCTTGGTGTATTCTAGAATCTCAACATGGGAACATTCTGCCCCAATATAGACATTTTCTATCCTGCCAGGATCGCGAGAGATATTGATAGGAATCGTTGAAGATATGTTCTCCATGTTTCCATCATCCATCTGACCAGGAGAGCTTAATGAAACCATAGGACTACCAACTCTCTCACTAAGAACCGCCCTAAAGTCCTCATGCTCCAAGCGGTCAAGCTCGGGAAGAAAGTACGATCTATGATGGAGTTCCTCCCATGGTGGCTCAACTCCCGACATAGCCTCAATAATCACTTCATTTGAAGGGAAAATCGTATCAAGGCAGTCATGGGTGTGAGAAGACTGTACTTCCCATGCCAACAGCACATAAGGGTCCTCCTCCTCCGTCCGTGAAGAGGAAGGACTAGGCTCTACAACACACTTGAGATTAACTTGATAAGCTATCATAGTTGCAGGAAATGACACTTCCATCACGATGTGCTCACTTGGAGTACTCGGTGTAGGAAGAATCCAAGGATCTTTCATATGACTCGTGCGAAAAAGACACCAATCTCATAGATGTCGAAGCCTCACCATAACTATATCCTATCATAAGAATTGGTGCAGGACAACTAAAGCTTCCCATGAGGGCTGGATAAACGCCTACACCCACACTCCCAGTTGCCGGCTGAGAGTGTTCAACGATCGGGATCAAAGCTCCCGAAGATGCAGTAACAAACGGATTCTTGAATGTCATTTGATCAATCATTACTTTCTTCCCATTATGTGGAAAGCATACAACGTGGAACAGGGAAGAAGCAACGGCTTGCATACTATACATCCAATTCCTACCCAACAAGATATTGTAGTCAAGGGGCGCATCAACCACCTCGACCTCTATCACAATGGTCTTCCCTCCCAAACAGACTTTAAGGGAAGGAAGGATGTCATGCATCCTAAATGATCTCCCATCGAACGCAGTTAACATGGTCGCTCATTTAAATAGCTCAAGGGAACCTAGACCCTTCCAACACGTTAAAGACATCACAGAAGCGACAGCGCCTTCGTCAATCACAGTTCGCTTGACGGTCATATTAATAAATTCTACATGAATCAAAAGAGACACATAGTAAGGCAATCGAGGCTGAAGTCCTGTGGTTTCAAATTTAATTACGGAGGAAGAATCATCATCATTCACACCAAGGGCAGAAATCAACGCCTTCCTTTGCGAAGGACAACTTTGAAGCACTTCTAATGCAGACATCACACAAGGAGTATGGCCCAAATCCTCAACAACTGAATAGTTCTGGGCGGCTCGGGTATTTGGATTGTGCCCCAAATGCTTAAGGACTCCCTTAGGAATGCGAGGTGCAGTTTCAGGTTTATCCATAGGTTTCTCAATATGCAAAGGGGACCCTGGTGGATCAGGCTCTTTGCCTGGGCTGGGCTATGACGAACCATAATCTTTCGCACGGGTCACAACTTTCGCAGCACGTACCATGTTAATGCAACCACGACCACTACCCTCTGGTGGATCTTGATCACCACCAGACTGGTCATGGGACCTCGAGTTCATATTTTGAGGTAAAGGGTTAGTTAGCACAGCTGGGCCCTGTGCCAAGAATCTCGAGGCCTCATCGATACAAGGGCACAAGTAAGTGAGGTGATCGTCCTTACACAACTTGCAAGGGAACTTAACCTTACGTTTAGCTTGCTTGTCCCCCCCAGCATTATGGTCATTCTTGTCATTACTATTAGCATTCTCATTCTTATTCCCACCCTTATGATTATTCTTACCCTTTTTTCTATTCCATCTGGGCTGCTAGTTACCCTTTTGGTTTGATGATTGCACTAAAAGTACACTCATCATTTGGGTGGGTTGAGATGAAGCCATAGCTTGTCCCGAAGCAGATTGGTTGATTGACAATTGACTAACTTGTTTTGCAACCGAATCTGTAGGTTTCGCACTTGCACAACCAACAATGCCATCGGCATGTGGTCCAGGTTTGACTTTGGGGTCGAAACTAGAACGCGAAGCATTGGGAATAATCTCATATAACAAACCGGACTTAGAATAAATCAAGTCCAGTTCCTGCACCCTAAAAATCGCTTGTTCCTCATTTTGCACTTTGGATGTAGAAACATCCTTCACTATATATTGCAATAACGACTTGAGGAACCATTTGAGGAGGAACTCTGGTGGTATAAAGGCTTTAATTAACCTTTTTCATCTACTCCACTCTTGGATATGATCCGATATATGTGTGGCTTTATCCTGCCGAAATGTCGACAAGAGTTTAGTACCAACGTCATAACGCACTGGTAGCTGGAAGTGATTAAGAAAAGTCATCGCAAGGTCGTCGAACAAAGCGAATTCTCCCCTAGGTAGCTCTATATACCATTTCGCGGCAGGCCATGTAAGGGTGCGTTGAAATAGCCTTAAACGGATGGAGTCCTGATGTAAGGAATTCGAAGAGCACCATAGGTGAAACGTAGTAACATGTTCGCTCGGATCCTCTCCCGGTTTGCCCTCGAACTTAGGTATGTCCGAGGGAAACTTAGTAGGGACAGTCGGCCAAGCCGGGTCATGAGCTATAGGATAATCCGTCATCGTTGTGAGGAAAGGGATCCTAGGATGATGAGGTCAATGGACCGCTCCTTGATAGGTCTGATTACCACCATGGCCTTGGCCATAGTGCCCTCCTCCCATATGACCTGTATAGGGTGGCATGGAAGCACCACAGTGTGGTGGATCTTGACTATTAGGAGCTACGAAGCCGTAATTATGAGAGTAAGTAGGTTGTTGATACCCACCCCTTTTAATTTTTCAACATTAAGCTAGCATTATGTTAGGATCTTTACTGAGAGAATAACAAGTACAGTAATCAAACACATGAGACAATGAACACAACGTTTTTGATCGGGGAAACCATAAATGGAGAAAACCCTGCAACTTCCTCAGAGATAGAATCAACACAATATGTAAAACCCCAAAATAGTAAGATGCACTCCCAGCAGCAGTAGTCTTCTCCTTGTCTAGGCCTAGTGTCTTTCCTTCCTCTCTTATGCGCTACACTTGAGTGAGTGAGTGATGTGTGTGATAAATAGAGAGGATCACTCTCTATTTATATTCTTTCATTCACTTGAAGTGCACTCAATCATGTTGGCCTCACCTAACAATTACTTACTAGAGTCGACATCTCTAGGAGTGTCTAATAACCCTAGTGCCCCAAAACTGTGGGGACTTTAACTCTTACACAATCGGAGAGTTACCCACTATGACTTGACATGACTTGTTTACATTATTGATCCTCCCGATCGGAACATCGGGGCATGACAACATGACTCAAATACATAATAGATACATCCCGGAATAAACATCGGGTTACAATACATAAGATACATAAATGAATACATTCTGAAGTTACAAATACATCAACACTCCCTCTTAACTAGGAAGGTATTCTTTCGACACAATTTTCAGCACTGGTCTTCTTCTCTGTATCAACTGGATCATCTCGTCATCTACATCTCGAGTCTTCTAATTCTACAAGTCATCTTCATCTTCAAGTCATCGTCAACCTTCAATTCTGGATCATCTCTCGATCATCATGGAACATCATCACTGGATCTAGATCATCTCTCGATCTGGATCATCATTGCTGGATCTGGATCATCACTCGATTTGGATATCTCAGAGTCATCATAACTAGATCTGGATCTCCCCTAGTCATCATCATGTGTGTACTATCTCGTCATAGGAAGTTCTACAGAGCTAGCCTTCTTTCATGTTGGTTATAGGCCTAGCCATCAGGTAGGTCTTCGCCTAGCACTTACATCTGACCTACTCGTCAGAAAGGCACGCCCAACACTCACATATGATCATGTATTAAACTACAATCACATCAAAAAGGCCCAGCACTCACATTCACCAGCATGGTAGGCACATCTACTACCATCTGTGAAATGGCTTCAGCACTTATATCTGACCTACACGTTAGAAAGGAATACTTCCATCCAGGCGGGAACACATCCTACTCACATTGATCAAAGATTTCCATACTTTCATCCAGGATAGAATCGCATCCTTCTCACAATGATGGAATACTTCTATCCAGGCAGGAAAACATCCTATTCACAGTGATGAAAGATTTCCATACTTTCATCTAGGCTGGAATCGCATCCTGCTCATAGTGATAGAAGATTTTTTCACTTACATCTGACCTGGTAGGAACCAAATCCTACACCCTCATCAGAAGGGCATGCACTCACATCTGAATTGGTAGGAACTGAATCCTACACCCTCGTCAGAATGGCCCCCAGTCCTAGACTGAGCTACCTGGTAACAGACCAGGTGCCTCCACTCTCCCAGAGAGTGGCAGTTTCCCTTACATCCATCCTACTAGACAGAATGGACAGCACTCATATCTGACATGGAAGGAACTGAATCCTCTCACCATGACAGAATGGCTCAGTCCTTACATCTGACCTGCTCGTCAGAATGGCTTTGGAACCTTAGCACTCATATCTGACATGGAGGGGACTGAATCCTCTCACCATGACATAATGGCTCAGCCCTTACATCTGACCTGCTCGTCAGAATGTCTTTGGGACTCATCACTTTCCCTTGGAGGAAACCTCGATCTGGAGAACACCAAGCTTCTCCCTGAAGTACTTGAACTTCACTCTCGCTAATGGCTTTGTCAACACATCATCTATCTATTCCTCTATCGCAACATACTGGAGCTTCACTGCTCCTCTCTGCACCATATCCCTGATATAGTGATACTTGATCTCGATGTGCTTCGACTTGTCATGGAACACTGGATTTTCTGACAACTTCACACAACTCTGGTTGTCACAATGTATACAAGTAGCATCTAACTGGAAGTCAAATATATCAGACAGTAGCTTCCATAGCCATACTTCTTCACAACTAGCTGAACAAGCTGCGACATACTCTGCTTCAGCTGTACTCAGTGCCACACAGGATTGCTTCCTGCTAAACCAAGAGATCACACCTGATCTCATACTGAAGCAACACCCTGAAGTACTCTTTCTGTCGATGGAACTGCCTGCCCAATCTGAATCAACATAACCCTCTAGGTTAATATTTTGATTCACATCGTATTTGAGTCCATAATCAACGGTACCCTTCAGTTACCTCATAATATGCTTTGCAGCAGTCAAGTGAACACTCCTCGGATCTGTCAAGAACTGGCTTAAGGTGTTCACAGCAAAGCAAATGTCTGGTCTCGTGTTCGTCAGGTACATCAATGACCCAATCATCTGACGATACATCATAGCATCAACTTTATCTGATGAAGCATCACTCAATAGCTTTAGGTTCGATGCCATAGGTGTGGCCATAGTCTTGCAGTCCATCATCCCAAACCTCTTCAGGATCTCTATTGCATACTTCCCTTGTCCAAGGAAGATTCCATCCGCACTTTGCCACACCTCCATACCTAGAAAGTAATGCATCATACCCAATTCCTTCATCTCGTACTCAGCAACAAGCTTTCTCTTCGTATCAGCAATCAACCGATCCATTCCTGTCACGAACAGATCATCTACATATAGTAGAAGCATCAGTGGGTTTCCATCTTCAACCTTGTAGTAAAGGTTGGAATCTGCTTTACTCTTGGTAAAGCCCAAACTGGATAGAAAGCTATCAATTCTACCGTACCATGTCCTGGGTGCCTATTTCAAACCGTACAGGGATTTCTTCAATCTGCATACATGAGACTCTCTGTTATGTGTCTCAAAACCAAGTGGTTGTTCTACATACACTTCTTCTACTACTACACGATTCAAGAAGGCAGTCTTGACATCCATCTGGTGTATCTTCCATTTCATTACTGCAGCTAGAGCAAGTACTGATCTGATGGAAGTGTATCTGGCTACATGTGCAAAGGTCTCTTCATAGTCTATTCCCTCTTTCTGAGAGAAACCTCAAGCTACAAATCTTGCCTTATACTTTTCAATGCTACCGTCTGCAGCATGCTTGATTTTGTAGATCCATTTGGAAGTTACAACTGACTTCTTGTCTGGTCTTGATACAACATCCCAAACATCATTCTTCATGATCGATTGGTACTCTTTGATCATAGCATCCTTCCATTCTTTCTGTTCTGTTGCTTCTTCATAACTGGAAGGTTCTTTATCAATGAAATCACATAGTAAAGCTACATACCCGGAATTGGATCTGGTCCTCTTTCTTTCTCTGTGATTCTCTTCTGGAGCCCCACATATTTCTGCACCTTGGATAAGTTCTCGTACCCAAGCAGTTTTCCTATTATGAGGATTCTTCTCCATAGGTGGATCTACAGGTCTTTGTGGTTCTTCAAATTCTTGATCTTCTTCTCGAGTTTCTTCATTCATGGTTGTATCATGAATTCTGGGTGCTTCTGCTTCTTCAGGTTCTTCAGCAGGTCTCTTTCTAGATTTGTTGTAAGTTGTGTCTTCATCAAATGTCACATCCCTGCTGATGTCAATCTTCTTATATCCTGGGAAATATATTCTGTAATCCTTCGAGCTTTCAGAGTATCCCACAAATATTCCCTTCTTTCCTGAAGGATCTAATTTAGTCCTCTTCTCTTTTGGAATGTGGATGTACACAGGACAACCGAATATTTTGAGATGGTTGACTTCTGGTTTCTTGCCGGAGAAGACTTCTTCAGGAGTCTTGTTCTCGAGTACTCTATGTGGAGTACAGTTCTATACATACACCATTGTTCTAGCAGCTTCTACCCAAATATGCATAGGAAGGTCTTGATCATGAAGCATTGCTTTTGCAGCTTCCATGATAGTTCTGTTCTTCTGTTCCGCAACCGCATTCTGTTATGGATTATAAGGAGTGGACAACTCCCTCTTAATCCCTGATTCTTTGCATAGCTCTTTGAATTCATTTGAAGTGAATTCTCCACCATTATCTGATTGAATGGTCTTGATCTTCTTTTCAGTATGGTTTTCGATCAAGGCTTTGAATTCTTTAAACTTGCTGAATACTTCATCTTTGTTCTTCATAAAGTAAACCCATGTCTTCCTAGAAAAGTCATCAATAAAAGAAACATAATATGCATACCCGCTTAGAGAGTTTGATGACATAGGACCGCATACATCGAAGTGGATGATTTCAAAGATTCCTTTTGCTTTTCTTTCACTACTTGGAAATGTCTTCTTTGTATTCTTTCCTTTCGCACATCCTTTGCAGACCCCATCATGTTTTGCTTGAATTTCTGGAAGACCTTCGACAGCTTTGCGTGCAATAGGTAGTGCTCTGTAATGCACACGTGCAAGTATTCTATGCCAAAGTTCACTTGGCTCTACTGTGTCATGGACCAAGGCTTGTTCTGGATGGCCCTTCAATTTGTATAATCCTCCTTGTTCTCCAATTACTACCGCATCATCGATAGTCTTTCCTTTTGGCCACATGATGACTTGACCATCTATGAATGCAACCCGTATTCCTTTTACATATAATGCTAATATGGAGAGAAGGTTCTTCTTGAGTCCTGGCACAAACAACACTTCTTTCATTGTTAGAGATTTTCCAGAGTCTAACTTATATCAAGATTCCCCACTACCTTTTATTGGATATTGGTAGTCATCTCCTAGCTTCACCTTGTGAGGTGATTCATGTTTTGATAGTCTCACAAAGGATTCCTTTAATCCAGTCATATGTTTGGAAGCCCCACTGTCTATAAGCCAATCATCACTTCCATGAGTAATGTTACCTGTGAGAGCTGATATCAGAACATATTCATCCTCGCTTGAAGAATATTCACTTTCATATCTGGATCTCTTTCTGGATGGTTCATCATCTTCTGCAGCATCAGCATGATGTCTTCTTTTGTTGCTCTTCTTTACTATCTTCTCTTTGTTAGGACAATTCCTTGCATAGTGTCCTGCTTCATTACGAGTATAGCATATGATCCTAGATACATCTCTTCTAGTATTATCTTTGTGAGAGTGCTTACCTCTAAAGTGATGAGTTTTCTTTCTTGTTGACTTGGAGTGAGTCTTGGAGTGTACCGTGAGAGCTTGGTCTTCACTTCCCATATTCTCTTCTCGGGCTGCTATCCAAGATTCTTCTTGAGAGCATTCTTCCCATAGTCTGCTGAATTTGACTAACTTCTTTCTAGCATAGATTCCTTGAATGAAAGCATCCCATGACCTAGGAAGGCCATTCAAAGTTGTCATCACAATCTTTGCATTTTCCACTTCTTCATCAACTGCTTCTAGTTGCTCTTTGATTTAAGAAACTCTTGTGAAGTAAGACTGGATGGTTTTTGCATTCTGAATCTTCACATTCTTTAGTTGGTTTCTCAGGGTCATCTTCTGATTGATGTTCTTTCCTTCAAACAATTTGGCTAGGGCATCGAACATAGATTTAGGTGTCTTAAGAGAGGACACCTGTGGGATAAGGTGATCCTTAATAGAATCAGCAATGATCATCTTTTCCATAACCATCTTCTTCTTATGTAAGGCTTTTTCCTCATCTCCCTCTGGAACTGGAACCTCCTCATGGATGTAGGAGTATAATTCATTCTCTTCCAGGACCAAGGAGATCCTATACTTCCAAGCTCGGAATTTTTCAGCTCCCTCAAGCTTTTCATCAAGCTTGGTATGATGAGACATATTTAAATGAGAACCTCAAATGGAAATACAAAAGATTTTATATCTTACCGAGTTCAAGATGTCGAATCTGAAACTTGAGCTGAAATCCTGTAGAGCTGGTTCAAGAGCAAATTAGGGTTTTGCTTTTCCAGAGTTCTGTCCACCCAAATGCCTTGAAATTTGTCCCTAACTTCGATTTTGGGGAGGAGATCAATCCAAGCCTGGGCTCACTGAAAAATTCCTCTTCTGTGAAAAGCCCTAATTTTCGACAGTAGTGACAGGTCCAAAACTGAAAAACCTCAGAATTGGATTCTGTTTCGATAGAAAGATGCACCCTAAGGAGGAGAGTTGTTCCACCTTACTTTTGCTGAAAATATGTGGAGGAAGATCCACAAACTAGGAAGCCCTAGTTCCCGCAACTACACAGTGTCTTCTTCTCAGGTTAGCTCTAATACCATGTTAGTTTTTCAACATTAAGCTAGCATTATGTTAGGATATTTACTGAGAGAATAACAAGTACAACAATCAAACACAAGAGACAATGAACACAATGTTTTTGATCGGGGAAACCATAAATGGAGAAAACCCCGCAACTTCCTCAGAGATAGAATCAGCATAAGATGTAAAACCCCAAAACAGTAAGATGCACTCCCAACAGCAGTAGTCTTCTTCTTGTCTAGTCCCAGTGTCTTTCCTTCCTCTCTTATGCGCTACACTTGAGTGAGTGAGTGATGTGTGTGATAAATAGAGAGGCTCACTCTCTATTTATATTCTTTCGTTCACTTGAAGTGCACTCAATCATGTCGGCCTCACTTAACAATTACTTACTAGAACCGACATCTCTAGGAGTGTCTAATAACCCTAGTGCCCCGAAACTGTGGGGACTTTAACTCTTACACAATCGGAGAGTTACCCACTATGACTTGACATGACTTGTTTACATTATTGATCCTCCCGATCGGAACATCGGGGCATGACAACATGACTCAAATACATAATAGATACATCCCGGAATAAACATCAGGTTACAATACATAAGATACATAAATGAATACATTCCGAAGTTACAAATACATCAACAACCCCCATAAGGTAGAGAACCCTGTCCATACTGCATCCCATAATAGGGCCCATAAGTCATCGCATAAGATGTCCCATGAGACACTCCGTAAGTAGGAACATATGCTCCAGAAGTAGGAATATACATTCCAGAAGTAGGAACGTGACCTCTAGAAGTATGAGCATGACCTCCCGAAACAACGGACGGTACATGAGGCTGAGACACAACCGGTCTAGTAACCGCAGTACAGACCTAACTCGTAGCAACGTTTCGACCCAAAAGACCATGTGAATAAGGTGGAGGGTGAAAATTTGAAGAACTGGGGATAGAGGACGGAGCGACCTGTGTAATTATGTACGCACTATTCCCTATAGTCACTCATCTCGGATTTGGAATCCTAATAGGATCACTAACCCTAGACCTAGGAGGAATATGTGATGTAACTTCCACCACCGGGATGGAAGGTGCAATGTGACTAGTGCTCCCAAACCTCTCCGCATGGTAAGGAATGAGAGTGCCCCCAGGCATAGTGTTAGGCTCAAACTCAGATTCAACATGAAATGCCAAATCATGTGTGGGAAAACCAGACATACCATAACTACCATAGCTAGTACTTGCGGGTTCAAAATGATTCTCGGCATCCTCCAGCATTCCATACCGGTAATGCGTCAATGGGGAAACAACCCTAGAGTGATTAGGTCTATCATGAAAGGTTCCTATCTCAGAAATCACAGGACCTAACTCAGCTAAGTCGGGTGAAGGTTCGTAGGTAGGAGTAAACTCCCCATCTTCTACTTGAATGGGAGAAGGTGGTTCAGGAATAACTTCTATATGGTCTCCCATGGTGTGTGAATCAATGTGTGAAGTAGTCCGCCTGGACTGTCTAGGTCTCTCTCCCAAAGGAGGAGGAGAAGTAGAAGGTGGAAGCCCTGCTAAATGACAATATCGGGGAGGAGCCACACCCGAATCCACAATGACTCAAAAAATAGAAAAGACTCTCTATTTACGCAAACCCTAGGCAAGCTATCGTGCACAGAGCAATCACTAATAAAATCTAAAGCCAAATGCAAGCAATCAAGGGCAGGATAAGTGAGCTCCCGAATGAAGCAGGTATGTCTCTCCCAGGAGAGGCTTGAGACTCCCATACACAACAAGCAAAGGTACATAACCAATTATTGTTGCCCTCAGCTTCAACGCATAAAGCGACTGTACTGTCCGACCCCAACCTGGTCGGGACACCCGCAGAATAACCCCTGCAAATTACCCCCTCGATATCCTAGGTAAGGCCACTAAGGTCACCTCAATATAATCAATGCTCAGGAGGACAGTCGCAGGTGGAATTGACCGTATGGGTAGGGTAGCAAAGCTCGAAACTCTCGAAAGAGCCCCCAGATACGAATACAATCCTAGAAATATCTCCGGTGCTACTCAATTATGACTAGGGGTCATCCCAATCAATAACTGCTCACACTGCCTCGTGCTTAACTCCCGTTTGAGAGGAGGATCCTGAGAAACACTGGTTATACCAAGGATTTCACACACTCACCTGGACAGACACATACATGTTGTTGTTTAGTGGTCTTGGAGAATTTACTCACAATGAACTATTCCAAGACCCTAAAACCTAAGCTTGTTGGTGCACCCTAGAAAAGAAAAGAGTCTAGTTCATTTTAATTAAGCGTTGATTTTAATTGGCTTTATTACTCAAAAGAGGGATATGGCCGTGCAACTAATGGTGTTATGACACAACATGAAGTAAAATGCACACCTAACAATCAATGCAAATGCATTGTGTCCATGAAAATTGGGTATGCTACTACGTGAAATGCACAATTTTTCTTCAAATGATGAATGCAATCTTTCCTATATGAAATCCTAACTAATACTCCAAAGCAAATCTAGTGCAAGTACAATGCAAACTGCAAAATGCAATGCATGATGATAAGCAAATGTTTTTGGATTTTTTGAAATAAAATGAGATACAAAAAGAAAAAGAATGCTTCTACGACCCCTAGACTCTGCAAGAACACTCAAATAGCACTCAAGCAAAGCACTAAGGTAAAAGAAATCTAATGCTCTAATCCCAAACAAAAAATCGAAAATGTCGTGACAAGAACCTTAAAAAAAAATTTAGCCTAAAAAAACCGTCTCTGGTCAGAAACAGGGGTATAAACAGACTCAGGCAGTGCCAAAGGAGACTCAGCAATCATCAAACTTCACCCAGCAACCATTTAACTTCCAATAAAAGGAAAAACTAAGGGCATCCGTGATTGTTTGCAATAAATCTGCTTGTATACGCGGAAATCGCAGAGAAACCCGCGTATATACGCGACTGTGAGTTAAAAACTCGCTACAGGAAGAAAGGTGCATAAAAATCAAGGCAAACTGACAAGTTGAGACAAAATTCACACCAATCAGACACTACCAAGCAAACATGCCCCCAAACTCGACACAGAAACAAGAAAGAAAGAGCAACTCAAAGTCATTGAATGCCGATAGAAAAACCCCCAAAGGACAACTACTAGGAACTCCCCAGCGGAGTCGCCAATTCTGTTACGGAGAGAAATTCCTATGGCTTGGGGTACCACAACAGACAGCT
>LPNX011057186.1:300554-322383 GCA_001517045.1 Pseudotsuga menziesii
ATAGAAAATAAATGTCTAACACTAAAGGATCAGACCTCGTACCTTATTTCAGACGGTTGAAGTAGATCCCCGTTGAGCTTTCCAACTTCAGCTTGAAATGATAACTTACTTCCTCAACAACAAGTAAACAATACAATCATACTATATATCATGGTGTTAGATCTGTTCTAGCATATATAATCAACAATGTATAAGCATTTGGAATACTCCCATGGATAAAATATTCATTCAAACACACATTATTGGACAGGAAAATATATTTCTATTAATATAAATCAGAGATTACAATAGATACAACCTCTGTCGACACGTCTGCGAATCGGAGAAACTGAATCCCCCACTTGGGCCTCCACCACCTCAATCCTCCATCTCTTGATAGCAAGCTCACAAGCAAAAGGAAAGCTTGGGAAGAACACAAAAGTGCTCCAAGGAACAAAGGGATGCAGACTCAAGCATAAGTTCCGGCAACAATGGACTATAGTTTCTTTGCTCTCAATTCTCTCATATGCCTTCAATGTACCATAGAGTTCCTTATATAGCTTTTCAAAGGGGTAATGAAAGGTCAAATTCGAGTGATCTCAAGGCATAGGGAAGGCCAGGAGTCAAGTGAGTCAGATCCATGTCAAGGAAAACTCCAAAAGGATTTGGATTTTGTACACATCCTAATGTACACGGTTTTAGGGGTCAAACCCATGTATATACGCGATTAAGGGTTTAAAAGTCACGTGTATCATTTTTCACATGTTTTAGGGATGGTCAGGGAAACATCAAAGGACAAAAAATGGTCCACGGGGTCTAAGGAGTCTGCAGCGGAACAAGGGAAGGCGATACAAATGTAATTCACCTGGAGTGGTAAAATCAGCTATAACAAAGTCGACTTGAAAAATTTGTGACTGAGCGGTAACTAAATTTTTTCTGACTCAGTTCTGTTAACATTGTTCATGATGTCTACAATTAAATATTGAAAAGGGAAATTCCTGATATATGGGGTTTTTTTGTTTTATGGACTATCTTTTGAAATTTCAATAGGATGACATCACAATGTAAAAATTAATTTACTATTGTCAATGCAATGTTGAAATTGCATAAAAGAATTTCTACAATGAGGAGAGCTGAAGAATCATGGTCAATTTGAGTAAATAGGAAGAAAGACAATACATGTGTCCCTTCACTTCTATACACTAACTTTGTATATAAATCATTTATGGATTCGAGGGTGAAAAAGCGGAGTTGCTATACAATTTTTTGAGAATGAGTTACACTGAAAATTCAAGATCATCACAATGACATCAAAAAATATGTAAAAACTCACAGGAATGTTCCTTGCACTGTCCTCTTCAAAAGTTAGTTTTAGTTTGTATGATAAGAGTCACATTTGAAAGAAAATGGGAGGACACAAACATGTGTCAATAAGGCACCATTTTTAAACTTATGTTAAATTTTGAAAAATAATAAAAGATAGTGTTTAGGTCTCAGAATCCTCAACATATAGTCCATTGTAAAGTACAATCTCTATTATGAATGTACATTTGGTTTCCGTTAAATTAATAACCATCTCTAAAAAGAATGAAGGGCACACACGTCACTCATTATCCAGACCTAAAAAGTTAAAGTATCTCTCATTGGTGCCCCGTCAAATTTGTCCTACTATATGTCCATAAAAAAATTTCAAAAAAAATAAGAGTATGAAGCTAATAGAATTATCTAAACCTATTTTGTTTATGTCAAGGTGAAATTCCTAAGAGGAATATGGGTTTGAAAGAGTTTAAATTGAAAAACATAAGATTTTGCATTTTTCTTTTGTCAAAAAACAGGGAAGAAAAAATGTATACCAACTTTATGTTTTCACCCTCCATAGAAACTCGCATACGTCTTAGAGATTGAATATTTCATGTCTACACGATCTTGAATCCTCCCGCATGTCCTGAGTTGTGATGCCTGATGCCTGTAGATGTAGCATCTTCTCCTTGGAATCACTTCCCGCAAGGCCTTGCAATGTGACGAGCTTCTTCAGGTTTCCAATCTTCTTTTGATATGACACACAACAACTAAATGGAATGGAAGCACACACACACAATTTTCCGAAGGGATTACACTGTCAGCTGTCAAATATGGAGTGAGATTTGGCATCCTCTTAGCCCATCTCAATGCCAAAAGGATCTTATAATTTTTTCTCTGCGGAGAGAAGCTTCCAGTAAAGGGATAAGAGTAGCCCTATATTCACCTGAACCCACAAAAACGTGGAAGGAAAAAGACCCACCACGATTTTGCTAAAGAAGAATTTTCTCTTTATTGCAGCTACTAAATTCTGGGGATTCCCAATTGGAATTGAGGATGATGTATCCAATATTTGTACTAGATGCCAGAGGAATTTGGGAATTTTGCTAATTTAGGAGTTAGAAAATTCGAGGATATCAGATTTCTTGTTTGTTTTATCAATTCCATGTTCCATATTTCAACAAAGGAATCTAATTATGTGGATCTGAAGAAAGGAAGACTGCAGATAAGAGCATATCTTCCGAATGTAAGGATAAACAGAACTTTGGTTTGTTAGAATTTTATAAGGGAAGGAATGCGGAGATTGGGAATTCAAACTAGATTTCATTTTTGTCCCAACCTGTAACGAAAATTCCTGGAAAAATTATTCCAAATTCTAAAGAAAGAGGAAATCCAGTTTCAAAAAGAAAACTTGGTTCTATCATAATTTTATAGTAGTTCCTGGGCATTGAAATTAGTGAGCAACAAACTAGGAGGGAGTTAGTATAGGACTTACACTCAATTGTTGAGATTATTTTCCCTGATCTATCTTTACATTTCAGTTGATTAGCTACCGTGGCATCTCTTGTAATATAAAATTTTGTAATAAATAGAATATTTTAATAAAGGAAGAATATGCACAATCAGACTTGCTTGTTGTGATCTTCCTTTTCTTTCTCACAATGTGTAGTGCAACAATTTTGTTGCTTATAAGAATCATACCTAGTGTTTCGTTGTTTTATTTTCTTAGATTAAAGCATTGAATTGTCTTATAAAGGTTTGTACAAGCAATTTCTATATTCTATACTCAAAATTTATGTCATTTAATATATTTATTAAAAGATTTAATTACATTGTATTTTAAAAGCGTTGACAATATTTGTTGGATTTGAGTGCCATCAACTCCTGGTTTTGAGATCAAATTTCATATATCTCACGTGTTTCTGGAGTCTTTTTGTCACGGTACCCAAATCAACACATTTCACAATCAAAAAAAAAAAAAAACATTTTTACTCTATACCATATATGTTTGTTCTTCCATTTGTTACCCACCTCTAAAAATTTCAATAATTGCAAATAAATTGCAGTTTACCCATTATAATCAAAACCCACTAAAAGAAACTATCAATAAGTATAATTTATCCCAGACAATCCACTCCCAATTTTTGTTTTAAAAATCAATAGAACCATTTCATTGCAAAACACTCCTAATTTTTGTTTTAAAAATCAATGGAACCATTTCATTGCAAAACACTCCCAATTTTTGTTTTAAAAATCAATGGAACCATTTCATTGCAAAGAATCTAGTAATTCAAATTGCAGATTTGTTTGATATACATATATATGAAAAAGAAAAGCTTGGATCCTTGAATCAAACTTAGATAGAATGCCATAAACTGAAAGTGGCAAATATCTCAAGATTAGACAAGGGCATCAATATACACAATTCCCATAAATAAATCCTTAAACACATTACAGTGAAATTTTTAATTAAAGGTAACAGAAAACATTCTCTCTATTTTTATTTTGGAAGGAAAAAAATTTCAACTAATTGGACTGAAAGTAGTCAATTGCATACAACAAACTCTTCCTATTTCCCCAACTCCCTCGCTTTCAATACATACAAAATTGGACGTGTTCACAGGTTTAACCAAATCTATCCTCGGCTCTTTAATACTTTTCACAGAACTATCTTTTCAACAAACCCAAAAGGGAGAACTAGACCTGCTCTAATTCCCACTCCTTAAACCTCAAATTTTTTTTAAATAAATGTTGGGAAACCATTTTTCATAGATCCTATTCAAACGTAACAAAGACATTATGATAGGTTTCTATAAAGCTTACAGCTTAGATGTTTGTCTTCAACATTTAAATAGTATATCCTCAATATTCTTTCTTATTTGTATAAGTTGGAACTTGTCATAATCCAGAAATCCACTTAGCCAAGAATTACATATCATATACATTTCAAGTTCTGACTATGTGATTCCTATTATGAAAAATTTAGTGTTGAAATATCAACCATCATAGGAATTTCATCTTTAAAGTGATGGTCGTCATGTTCGAATTGCACACATAATTAAATAATAGTCTATTGGCAATGCCTCTCATGCATTTTGAATCACAACCATATCATTTTTAGTGTTTGAACAATTCCCTTTATTAGATTTTTGAGATTTGAGTGACATCCATTATGCTATTTCAGTGTTGAAACTATGTTCATCATGGAAATATTTCATCATTTGAGTGATATTTATCATAAAATTTAATAATTGTTCTGTTACCGGTCATTGAAATTATAATTTACAGGTGACAACATTTTCTCTATTTTTCTTTTGGAAAGAAAAATATTTCAACTAATTGAACAAAAAGTAACCAATTGTATTAAAAAAAACTCTTCCTACTTTCCAAAGTCTCCCACTTTTAATACATCCAAAAAACTCTTCCTACTTCCCAAAGTCTCCCACTTTCAATACATCCAAAGTTGGAAGTATTCACAGGTTTAACCAAATCTATCCCAGGCTCTTTAATACTTTTCCTAAATCTATCCTAGGCTCTTTAATACTTTTCCTATGCATATCTATTGAACAAACCCAAAAAGGAAGAACTAAACCTAGTGTATATTCCCACTCCTTAAATCTCAAACATTTTTTAAATAAATGTAGGGAAACCATTTTTGATAGATCCTAATCAAACAAGGGACTATGACTTGTATGAGGAAATACATCCAAATGTTATTATCATATTATACCCTTTAAAATAATTTATACTTTAATTTAATATGATTTTATGATGTACTTAATTTCATATGTTTTTTAATATGACTTGAATTTTTATTTATGTATTTTGTTTGAAAAATACTATTATGTAATATTAATATTATTTTTAATAGTATTAATTATTTTGAAAATAAAATTTATATATATCTTTGTTAGAAGACTAGGGAATTTTAGATGTAATTCATGTTTTGTGAAACATGTAAAGACAAGAGATTTTATCTAATTATTGTTGTTCTCACTAATTAACTAAAAACATTAGTGGTACTTGTATATAAATATCCTTTGGAAATGTTTCATTTCATTGTTCTCTTTGTCCATATCATTATGTTCAGAAATATCACTTTTTACATCAGTTTGTGTAGCCTTGCCCAATAATCTCTCTGGAACAATCATGTTAAAGAAGATATTATGATGCCAAATATATTTTTCCATGATTTACATCTTGGGATATTAGATATTTTTGTGTGATCCTCTTTGTATATAGGATCTATCTTAAAAAAAACTTATTTTTGGCTGGGACCTTTTTAGATCACGGTTTCACCAATTCTTTTCAATTAGTGGCTAAATTAATCATGCAATTTACTCATGAGTCTAGAATGCAAGCTACCAATATACCTCTTGTTAAAGCTTCATCAATAGGGTGTTGTATAACTCAATCATCCTCTAGCATGACATGAGATGTTTTAAGCTTGGAATGGATATGTAGATAATAATACTATACAAGTGATTGGGTAGTTAGAGTTATGTAATAGGCTGAATCTGAATACGTAATAAATGAAAACCAATGCTCTACTACAACATTCCACCGTGCTGTACATTTGTGTAGGATGACATTTATGTGTAATTTTAAGTGAGAAACTACAGTTTCCGCTATTATATAATATTACTTGTGGATGTAACTGAAGGTTGGTGCATTTAGAATCTTGTTATATGCATTTCACTATGAATTAAATACAATCCTATCAACATTTATCCTCCAACCAAACAATTGATAGAATCCTTTGAACTATGTTATGTTGCTACAGAAGGAGGAAAATTATAATCTCTCAGATTAGAGGAAATTTGAGGCCTAAAATGGGCCTCCTAAGGAAAATAATAAAATAATAGTAATTAAATTTGGAGGAAGAATGAAAAAACTACTTTTTGTGTTCGTATTTTCGACATATCTCCATGTGTTTTTACTCAAATTCTTAGTGTGAGAGCTCATTGGATGTGGAATTTAATTCCGCATCCAATGAGTACCCACACTGCATAATTTTGACGGACCCCGCTACCCCAAAAACAAGAAATACCTGAAAAAATGTGATGATGATGTCATCATCACATTTTTTCAGGTATTTCTTGTTTTTGGGGTAGCGGGGTCCGTCAAAAGTATGCAGTGTGGGTACTCGTTGGTCATCATCATGTTTTTTCAGGTATTTCTTGTTTTTTGGGTAACGGGGTCCGTCAAAAGTATGCAGTGTGGGTACTCGTTGGATGCGGAATTAGATTCCACATCCAACGAGCTCTCCCACTTGAAATTTGAGTAAAAACACAGAGATATATGTCAAAAATATGAACAAAAAAAATAGTTTTCTTTTATGACAAATATGTCAATTCAACCATTATGGTTGACTCATTTTATTGAAATTCTATTGGTTCTTGAATTCCAACTCACAAAATTTATTGTTGCTGCGTTTTCTTATAAGGCCCATTCTAGACCCCAAATTTCCTCTAATTGGAGTGTGTCCTTCTTTACATTTAGAACCATGTCATCTATATAGCCTATGTCTTGTATAATTCTACTTCAAAAATCAGAATGGTGGAAAGAATTGAATAATACTTTGCTCTTTATCTCTACTTGGATGTAATTTACTTTTGCTCCTCTAAGGGATGCTATAATTTTAAAAAATGGAGAATCCCATCATGATTTGCAATTTCCTCAACCCAATGGTCAAAAGAAAAGCTTCTAGAACACCCTACCCCCCCCCCCCCCCCCCCCCACCACCACAATGAGGAGGGTTCAGAATGATATTTATGCATCAGTGGTCAATCCCCCTCGATGAGGAGGCTTTATAATGATAGTTATTCTTGAGTGGTCAATCCCTAGGGTTTCCACAAACAGGCCAATAGAGTGGTTATTAGTGTTTTCAAATGTTGCTACTATTTTGTGTTAATCCCTTGTAGCTCGCATTAGGGTTGTGACTAGGATACATGTTGCTCGTATTTGTTTTACCCTTTTCCTTGCATATTTTTTTGTTTAAATGTGGCAATCAAGTTTCTTTTCTAGATTTCACTTCTTCCCAAACAATCACTTTCTTATTGTGGCCTCAGATGGAAAGTAAATCTCCGATGAATAGCACATGACTAGACACAGTGAAAATGAAAAGACAACCTCCTCCTTCTCTACATTTTCTACATGGATGACAATGTCACCTTCTTCTTTTCCAATACTTACACTTGTATTAATACTTTACCTTGAAAATAAACATCTTTTTAATTACTGCAACCATCAACTTTAACATTCTAGGAATATTTCTAGACCACCTTGTTTCATAAATATTCTTGTACAATTATCCCATAGAAAATGTAAAAATGTTTAGTGTAATACATGGCATATCCAAGTGCATTCGAAGGCCTTATGAGACATGAAATAATCCATTGTTAGAACTAAAACTCTGCTCTTTTAAGCCATGAAAGAATCCAATGTCAAAACTACAACTTTGATCTTTTAATCCATGGGATTGATGAATTCTAAAATAGGATAGAGTTCTTCTAGAAATGTTAAAGAAGCATGAAATATCCAAAACATATTGCATTTATATTTCTATTAAGTTCTTCAAGGACACTCACATGGCCAAAGGTTTAGATATAAAATTTTGTCTTTTCCATGAAAAAATGCACTCATAAGAATTGTTAACCATGACTACCATGTTGTTGACGACATGTTATTATTCTTTGTTTGTGTCTGTTAAAATACAATTTTGTGAAATATATTGTTATTTATGATATACAATTCTCTTCCGATTATTGTACAAGATTTTCATTATGATCTTAAAATAAGTTCAGGATTGGTTGGCTTGTCTTAAATCTAATTTTTCATTGGTAAGATCTGCATATTCAAGTACTTCTTTTTATTTATTTAACTTTGCATATTCAAGAGTTGTTCTTGTTTAATACTTGAGTTGGGGAAAATGTATTTTCATTTGCAATATCTATATATTCAATAACTCTTCTTCTCATGCCTGAATGTGTTGAAATTTTGTATAATAAAATATGTTTTTTTCTATACAGTTTTTATAGAAATTGAATTTTCATTCCCTGTGGGTTGTAGAAATTGTATTGTATCATTCTTTGTTCATCGAAGAGATGAATCCATTCAATCATTGGCAGTGATGTATTAATCACTTTGATAAGTATTTAAATGCAATGAGTAGATCGATGGTGGAGCAGAGTCTGAAAAAGCATTTGTATTTGCCTCAGCCAAGAATTGGTATATGCTCTATCCTAAGAATTGACATTTATATTTGACTATAATGTGCATTAGACCTTGATTTTCATAATATAACCAGAACAAATTGAAAGTCTCATTTCATTATTGATGGTAGTAGATGAACCACACAAATCACACTTAGAATATGCTACTTAGTATTGAAATAGTAAGCCTCTCATTGCAATAGTAAGGCTTATAGATGCATATGAAAGTAAACTTTCAAATTTATAAGGCTTTTGGTGATTTGAAAAGATTTGGGTGTTGGCATTCCTTATAAACCACTACTATCTCACAATTGTTATGTATCCCAACACACAAATTTAGAATAAAGGATTTAAAATTACAAATACATAGAAACGTGACTATGGTTAAGTGAAAAGAAAGCTAAGCACTAAATTAACACAATTAATTATAATTGTTTTACAAGCCTTTTTGGAAGCTTGTTGTTTGTCACACCACACTAACGACACATACAAACCAAATGCAATCAAGGAGGATAGAGTGTAAGGAATTTATTATATATGAATAGTATGTTGGATCCAAATCCATTGGACATGCAATGCATTGTTGTCAGTACATATTGTCTACTACGCCCTTTGTCATAGATTTTCCATCGAATTAATTTGGATGATACGTGATATCACTTTGTTCCATATTTCATAGATTGGGCCTCTTATCATTCAACTTTTATCCTTACTGAAAAATTGGTGGGAGAATTTATAATTATGCTTCACAAAAATATTCACTTTAAATATCTTTGAACCGTTTGTTTTCAATATAATTTGTTTAGATATAGATACCAAGTGCACCATAGACATTACATAATGCTTTTCCTATCAGTGTAACATTGATATAATATCTCCACTACCTCGTTTCCTTCCTCATTATCAAAGTATTTATCACAGCCCTGGAACAACCAAAATTCTCTATCTTGCTTGAATTTTGCACTTTTCACATCTACATAATGTTTAATGTTTACCTGGAATCCTTCTACCTTCTTCAATATTTTCTACCTATCCCTCTAAGATTCTCCTCTTGTCGGTCACCTGTTTCTACATCTCGCTAATTCAAAATATAACATTTTCAAGTTAATAAAATTAATACTGGCCTAGAACATTTTCAAGTTAATAAAATTAATAGCCATTTTTTCACTTGCAAGTGTCAGGTAAAAATAAGCACAATTCCACGATTAAAGCATTCTAAATCTATTTATCCGACATTTTTTTGTAGGGACATAAATCATAACCAACTCACCCAATTTGCAGATAGGTAATGAATTGTTCACATGATTTTTTTACTTAAAATCATTGAAGTTCACCCTTGTTTGTCCTTCCCTATAAAATTGGTAGTTTCTTTGTGATGTATTCAAGGTATCACCCTAGGTCTACAGGTCGGGAAAAATTTAGTCCATGCAATTTCTTTTGTTTATTTCTTCACAAAAACATCAAACGATTTTAGTTTCCTCCTTTTAATTAATTTCAGCCTCCAACAACAACTCCTTTCCATCTACTTCACCCTCCAAGAACAAGTTATTGAGGTATTATTGCACCTTTTTGAAGCAATTGCTAGTTAATTTGTGAGAAATTACTTGAACTCCATCTAACGTCGTTTGGAGAACCATAGCCACCATTTCGAGGAGGTTTTGCGTCAATTCATGATAATTACCTTCATTAGAACTCTTGCAAAGAAAATATTAAGGTGAATATAATAACAAATATAGTATAGTGAATAAGTTTTAATATTACCTAATCTCTTGATATCAAATTAGGGTTGTGCCACGAGTTCCTATTCTAGGAACATTTGGAGAGCCTAGATATATTTAGGCCACAATTGTCAAGTTTATAAAAACAAATACTATAGGAAGAAAATAAAAACCATATCTAAAGAGGAAAATATGAGAAAAGAGGCAACAAAAACCGTAGTAAAGAAGTGAACAAGTATCATTAAATCTCTCATTATGAAATTATGTTTAAAACTAACAACACAACTAGGATTGATGCATAGGTGATCATTGATCACGTCAATTAATGGTGATGATGAAGATGATGATGACAATGGTGACACTTTGTAAATAACAAAAAATAATGATTTCAATAGGATGGAATGGGATGGGAAAATCCATTTATATGTCGACTTTTCCTGGAATCTTTAATCTCATTGTTTTTTTTATAATTTTAGAATATCTTTTTTATTATATGCTTGTATCATATATATCATTTTCATGAAATATAATGTTTATGTCATCATCAAAATAATGGATTTATTTCCATTATCATATTATACAACAAAAAGGTGAGTAGATTACAATGCATTCCTGTTTAAAAGGTGATTAGAAGGTGAAAAGAGGGAGATATGCTAAAGATGTTGATATTGTATGTGAATATATAATGAAGAACAATTATGATCATCATCATCATCATTAGTACATTCAATTTTGTTGTCATTTATCTCTTGAAAAATTTGTCCTCTTAACCCTAAGTATTACTAGTCAATGAAGGCATATGAGGAGGATTTGTTAAATTTGTGAACCATTGATCTACAGGAAAATGAGAGAAATTGAGAAGTGGAATTATGCAGTGGAATATCAAGAACAATGTACACTGAATGAGACAAATATGATAATAATTGATTAGTTAATTACAACATTAATATGCATTATCCTAGTAGTAATACAACGGTGTTACAATAAGGATAATTCAAATCATGTGGATAAGATTCGAATCTACTAACTAAACCTCACTGACAAGCTAACTTAGTGTGTCTCAATCACTGCATGGTAGCCACTAGTCTAACTCTTGATGTCTAAATCAGTCTACAATTAGTTAAACTAGTTAAACAAGTTAAACTGACGAGGTAGGTGGAAAAAATAACCACTTCCCCATGCAACCATGCAAAACTGGCGCTAGACTAACTAAGAGTGATCAAACTGATTGTAACTGGAGGTTGAATCAACATAACTTCCTACCTACCATAGCCAACTGATGGAGGTTGTTGGTGGCACTCATAGTGGCTCCTAGAATGTAGGGATTGGCAGTGGTGGCACCAATGGCCCCAGTGGCACCAATATCATGGTGGCACCAAACTCATCCAAATGACTCCTAATTTAGGAAAGATGTTCAACTATACTATATATGGACAAGGGAGGATTATATAATCCTAACACCCCCACTTAATCCTTACTTGGGAAACTTTGGGCCTGGGAAACTAGGCCAAAAGTCACCCATACAATCTAATGAAAAATAAAAGTACTTAATAAACTAAGGAAAATGGGGAAAACCTCATGGGACCCATCCCCCCCTCAAAATAATCAGGAAACAAGAACAATGAATCAAGCCTTTACACTAAGAAGATATCTAAGGAAGAAAAATCTCTTTTCTATGAAGGACTTGGTAAATATATCTGCAATCTTCTCCTCTGTAGGACAGTAATACAGTGTGATAATTTTTCCATGCACTAGTTCTCGAATATAATGCATGTGAACCTCAATATGCTTCGTTTGTAGCTTATAGACTGGATCATTGGATATTTTTTGGTTCTCTGGTTGTCACAATATATGTCCTCTAAATGTGAAGTGTGAATCTCAAATTCTGTCAAGATGCCATGAAGCCAAACTGCCTGAATAGCTGCATTTATAGCCCCCCTATACTCTGCTTCTGCTAAAGAGAGTGCAAGTGTTGCTTCATTCTTACTAGACCAACAGACTGGCCCAGATCCCAACATAAACAAAAATCCTAAAGTGTATTTTCTATCATTCCCATCTCCAACCCAATTTGAATCTGTGAAGCTTATGATATCTAGTTGTGCATCATCTACATAATGGATCCCATATGCACATAGTGCAAGATACGCTTTGCTTCCTTCCAGTGTATCTCATGTGGCTCCTGAATGTACCTGGAAGCAACACTCATAGCATAGGATATATCTGGTCTCGAATGTGTGAGATGTAGAAGGATCCTAATGAGCTGTCTAAAAAGAGTGTTCTCTACCAATGGTGTAGAGACACCTTCTTCTATCCTGATTCCAAATAGGAAGGGAAAAGGGACCATTTCCTTACACTCTTCCATGTGGAATATTATAAGCATGTCTAATGAGTATCTGTACTATGAGATCATGATTCCCAATGTCTTTTGACTTACTTCGAGACCAATTAGCTGTCTTAACAGTCCTAGATCAGTCATAGCGGATGCTTTGTTCAGAGCTGACTTGATGCTTCTCAATCCAGCAACAGAGATGCTAGTAATGAAAAAGTCATCCACATACAACACAATCAATATCAAGGATCCCTCTTTATTCTTCATGTAAACATTGCAATCTGATTTGGGTCTTTCAATTCTCCGTGACATGAGGAAGGCATCCATTTTGGAATACCATGCCCTTGGGGCTTGTTTGAGCTCATAGAGTTATTTCCTCAGTTTTCAAACTAAGTAAGAATCCTCAATGTACCCATCAGGTTGTTTCATGTAAATATCCTCCTTCAAGTCACCATGGAGGAAGGCGATTCACATCCATGTGATGTACCTCCCACCTTCTTAAAGCTGCAACTGCCAATACAAGTTTGATGTAGTCCATTCTTGCTACTGGAGCGAATGTCTCATTATATTCCAATCCTTGAACATGTGAATATCCTTTGGCCACCAACTGAGCCTTATAATTGGTTGTGGTTCCATCATAGGATATCTTGGTCTTGTAGACCCATTTGCACTGAACTAGTTTCCTCCCTATAGGAAAGGAGACAAGTTCTCAAGTTTTGTTGTCTTTTAGCAAATCAAATTCCTCATCCATAGCTTCTTGCCACATTGGATCATGGAAATCCTCTTTTAATGTTTGAGGATATGATCCCAACATCATGAAGCACCTCTTAGGGAGAAGTGGATATGTGTGGGACAGTGCAATATACTCTTTCTGATACTGGGACCTCATTTTTCTTTTATCATCTGGATCCCCAATAACATCCCCAACTACTTTAATGAGTTGTTGAGCCCATTTAGGCTACTTAGATGAAATAGATGATGGATCTAGATCTAGATCCTCTTGAGATGTAACCTCAATATCAAAATCATGTTGGTCTTCCTCTTCTTCCAAATTTGAATCTAAAATGTTAGAAAATAAATTTGTATCTATGAATCGAAGTAAAGGAGTTGTAATACCCTTATCTGCTTTGAATGGAGGTTGTGTTTGTACTAGATATGAGTATGGCATGAAGTGTGAGAATGCATATGCCTTGGAGGCATGGTATGATACACCTTTCGCTATAATATTCCCAAGTGGTATATATGTGATCTCTATTGAGTTAGGGCCAAATACCACTTTGTTTGGTGAGCCAGTGTGAGTCATCTGATATACATATAATAATTTTGCTGCAAGGGAGGGAGCATAGAGTAAATTTATGAACTATCCATATTGGATTTCAATATAACCTCTTCCTGCTGCTGGGATCTGAGAGTCATCACCCATATGAATGCTAGGTCCTCCTGATAGAGTGAGAGTGGTGAAGGATTCCCTGGAGGCAACCATGTGTTTGGATGCTCCAAAATCTATCAAGTAAGCCTTCGACCGAGTGAGGCCTTCCTTCACGGCATGTCACCTCTCATGATATTTTGTCGGTTGTACAACATCAAAAAAATTTACTCTTTGGGAAAGAGAAATAATGTTCTATTCAAGGAGTATTGGTAGTTGTTCGATTGTCTTCTTCATGCATTGGCTCTCTGGATGAAAAACTCTCATACAATATGGACATCTAGTCTTCTCGAATTCTTCTTTTTCCTGGAACCCGAGTCTCCATCAGAAGATTTTTTACTTTCCTTTGGCTTTGAATCAATGTTTTTGGCCTCCTCCCCTTTGTGTTTCCCTCTTGCTTGCGCATTTTTTATTCTATCATCAAGAGTGCTTGATTATTGGAGGTTTGAATCACTCCCATTTGAACCAATTTATCTTGCTCTTGTATTAAGGACTCAACAAAAGAATCTAGAGAAGGTATCTTCTAATTAGGGATGGAAGCTCTTTCGAAATGGAATGTAGATACAAAGACTGAGTAATCTGATCCAAGCTTGCTCAGCACTGATAGCAAAATATTCTCATCTTTCATCTCTAATCCACATTGTTTGCATTGCAGTACTAGTGACTTGTATTTTGTAAAGAATTATTGAATCGATTTGAAATTGCTAGGTTGTAGAGCTATGAGCTAAATCTCCAAAATATGCCCACAAAGCTCATCTTATTTTCCATAAAATGATTCAAATTTATACCAAGCTTCCTTCGGCGTCCTTAGTCCCTCAAGATGGAACAAAAGATCCAAGGAGATATGAGTGCACATGAAGCCAAAAGCCTCATCAAACCGATTCAAAATTTTGTTTTCTCAACATACTGTTGAGGCTCAGTTTCTCTGCCCATTGTCATCCTAAACAGACCAATCTTGTGCAAGTCTACCTGCATATCTGATCTCCAATCAGTGTAGTTGAAGGGTGTAAGGATTCCGAGCATGAGAGATGAATAATCCATCTTCTTGTATGATGAATCAGTTAATTACTCAAGTATCTACATAGGTACCTACAAATAACATTGCAAAATCCAATTCAAATCATAATCATGTCAGTTTCAAGCCTTTCCACCTTGACATGTACACTTTATCAGAGTCCGTCACACCTGGATAGACTTCTCTAAACAAAATCATAGGGAGAAAGGATATCATTCTAGGATTTATGTAGAAACTCAGCTCCTTCTCATGTACAATGGAGATCAGACAAGACTTGCTTCTAGCCTAGAAAAGGCTATGATGCCATGTTGAATTTGTGAACCATTGATCTATAGGAAAATGAGAGTAATTGAGAAGTGGAATTATGAAGTGCAATATAAAGAACAATGTACACTGAACAAGAAAAAATTGAGACAAATCTGATCAGAATTGATCAGTAAATTACAACATTAATCTTCATTATCCCAGTAGTAATACAATAGTGTTACAATAAGGAGAATTCAAATCATGTGGAGAAGATTCAAATCTACCAACTAAACCTGACTGAATGGCTAACTCGGTGTGTCTAAATCACTGCATGGGAGCCACTTGTCTAACTCTTGATGTATAAATCAGTCTGCAATCAGTTAAAATAGATAAACCAATTAAATTGATGAGGTAGGTGGAAAAAAGTGCCACTTCCCCATGCAGCCATGCAAAACTGGTGCTAGACTAACTAAGAGTGATCTAACTTATTGTAACTGGAGGTTGAATCAGTATAAATACCTACCTACTACAACCAATTGATGGAGGCTATTTGTGGAATTAGGAGTGGCTCCTAGAATATAGGTATTGGCACCAGTGGCACCAATGGCACTAATGGCACCAGTGGCAACAATATCATGGTGGCACTAAACTCATCCAAATGAATCCTAAGTTAGGCAAGATGTTCAACTAGACTATATATGGACAAGGGAGGATTATATAATCCTAATAGGATTTAGATATTGATCTATGATGGATTCCAAGTTCTAGGCCGTGTTTGACATATCTTGACAAGTTAATGTATTCAACACCCCTAATGAACTATTTTGATATATATTTTTTCCAATTACAACTGTAAATATATGTTGCTCATTAAAAGGGTTACGAGTCATAGTGGATATGGTTCAATATGTGTAATGGGTTAATGTGTTTAGGACAATGGTTAGAGGTAAAAGTGTACTGTGGGATGATTTTGTAAGGGGTCATACTATGTTTAGGATCATAATTATGACACCATAGTGGTTAATAGTTAAGGTGTGTGAAGGGTTCTAAGGTGTGTGAAGGGTTCTAAGGTGGGTCGAGCTCAAAATAATCAAAGATAAATGTATGTTAATTAGAATATTATGGTGTGTCAAGGTCAAACTAGTTCATTAACGTGTGTTAATAGGTTATTGTGTTATCCATCATAGTGTGTTTGAGCGCATAGTGGTTATGGGTTACAATTGACTAGTGTTTTATAAGTTTGTTTAGGGATAAAGTGTGTGAAGGGGTGATTATGTCAAGGATCATAATCGATGGAGGTAAACGTGTGTCTAGGGTCATAAGGTTAAGGATCATGGTGTTTTCTTTCTAAGATAACAATCATGAACATATTATATTGGCCCTTGTATACGTATATATAGTTCCATGTGCTTATTAGTTTTTATCTTTTTAAGTTAAAATTACTAGTGTACTAAGTACTATATTAGGGAAAACAACCTAATAAGATTCCATGTGGCATTGTGTGTTCAAGGGAATTGTGGAAATTGGTTACAATGTCTTAAGGCTTTAGTTTTTGTGGTCAAAATGTGTTAAGGGAATTTTTTTTATGGCTCATAAGGACTAGGTGTCGTAGTGGTTAGGGTGTTAGCATTCTTGGGGCCCAATTTTATGGTGAATCATTTTGTTAGGGGTGATAAGGGTTAGGGATCATAGTGGTTAGGGTTTATAGTGTGTTAGTGGGTTAGGGTGTAACAAATCATATTGTGTTCACAATCAAAATGTATATGTATTATAGTGTATTAGGGTTTTATTGTGTTTTGGTTTAAAGTGTGTTAGGAGGCAATTTTGTCAAGCTGGGTCATCTAACATCTATGTTCATAATGGTTAACATTGAAGGTGTGTGAATGGTTAAAATATATATAATTTTAAACACAAATATATATAGTAGTGTGGGAGCAGTGTTACATATTTTGCATGAGTTTATCGTGTGATAATAGAAAGGTAAAACTACATGAGTAATGTGGCTTTTGAAGAGATATCCGTGCTATGTTGCACACCCACGACATTGTTAGAATATGTAATGATTTATTATGTGATATATTGGTAAAATATAATTTAAAGGAATAAAATAACTCTAATATTATAAAATAGAGTTATCCCACATGCATCAATGTAATTATATCATTTGTAACTATTCTCTATATAAAGAGGTGGAAATTCATTTATCTTAGTGTTATGGGATGTATTGTAATCCAAAACTCTTTATATGGAGAATGGTTACAAAGGATATAATTACATTAATGCATGTGGGATAACTCTATTATATAATATCAGAGTTTTTATGCCTTTAAGGATATTTGACCAATATATCACATAAGCCATCATTACATATTCTAACACTCTCCCTTAATTATTAGTGGGAGAAATAATACAAATGGGATGAAGGTGGAAACACACCAACATACCCCTTGATGAAAAATTCCAGAATACCCCATAAGATGTGAATAAAAAAAAACTTTTCCTCATGGAACTGATGAAGACAACATCAACTTCTCATGAAACTGCATCTGAAACAAGTTGTATGATGAACGCTTGCACAACACAATAATGCATGTCCAATACAAAAAAACATGTGGTTTCAAACTCATCACGACCAGTAACTAAACTGATAGATGAAAGAACTCTATAATAGACTGCATGATGAATACAAGAACCCTAGATACATACATCAAAATAGCCTTCAAAGTGCTCTTACTGAATATTACATTGTGAATACAAGACCCGAATGGTATATCCATCAAAACATGATCCAATAAGGCAGTCTTCACAACCTAGCTAAAAGATGTATGAACAATAGAAGATGGATGTCCATCATACAACATTACTGGAATATGGTGATATAATATGATAAAATTACAACATTACATTCCTTATTAACATCAACTATCTTTGATGCAGTCAAGGATAAGCTGAAAGGAGGAACTATGTTGAAAAACCAGAGATCCACAACCATCATATGCTTAAACAAGGAAGGAATAGCAGAAGCAAGCTATCCCACAACATAGATAGCTAATCTGCACAAAATAACTTTCAAGAGTAAAGCCTATAATAAACTTGACAAGCCCCAAAAGCATAAGAGATGATAAAATGGAATTGTTCAAGAGAATTTAAATAATAGGAATTGCATCTATGTTATCGCTTCTATTCAAGACCATATAAATTTTAAGAAAAACATTATAAAAAAATACGTGACATGATATAATAAATAGAGGAGCATAAAAATGAGTGAGCATAATATATACCAATATAAAATAAGGATCCCAAATATCACTTAAATGTATGAAAAAAAATAGTCATGAAGCAACTAATCTTAAGCATAGGTTCATTTCCCGTTAACATCGTGTTAATATGCTAGAGATGAATGCCCTAAAAATGTGAATGCTTCCATAGGGAATGTTAGAGACAAGAAACACATGTCAATGTTTCCATATAGGAATGTTAGAGACAAGTAGGAACAATATAGCCTCTTGTTGCTCCCACAACTTTTTCTCCCCGATTTTAATTTTTCTACTTAAACTCTGGGCCCCTCCTCATCAATTTTTTGCTTGGTGACTGTTAAAAGCTTGATCCTCTCTGGCATATCTTTTTTCGTTGCACTTTGAAAATAGATGTCCGCAGGTTTATATGTGCCTCGTTATTTTTGGTCTGATTCATGAGTGTCTGTTTTACTGGCCGAAGAGAAGGAAAAACTTTGTTCTTTTGAGTTTCCTTTCTATGAAGGAGCGAACCTAGCTGTGCCTGAGCTTTAAAGCGGTTTGAATCCTCGAGTTTTTCTATAAATCGGGCCTCTTTTGTTAGATCGGAAGCCGCGAAGTTCCATCTCATCCGCCATTGTGGCTCCTAGATCAATTTTTTTCGCCCGAAGTATGATCCATCCGACGCCCGATTCGTTTGGTTTAAATCGCTTGTCCATAAGTTTCCACTCGCCCGCCGTTGCGGCCGGGAGGAGATAGTTGGCTTCCGATTCAAGTATCATCCGACATCCGACCTTGTCTTCCCCCGCCCAAACTAAGTTTTCCATCTCGTCTCCTGTCTCCGGCCATTGTTCCGTCCGCCGTTGCGGATGAGCCACCCTTCCTGGTTCCCGAAGCACTCTTCCCCTCGATGTCCGATTCTCACCTTTTTGCCCGTGTTTTCGAACACCCGGTCCTTGTACTCCTCCACTGTTGCGACCCCTGAATTCTTGTCCCGTTCGATGCATAAGCTTGCCGACCGCCGATTTATAATTTTGCTGCCCCAGGCTCAAGCGAGTACTCGCCCGGATGAACCAGGTTGGCTTCTTGTGGACTTATCATTCTGATTAGAAAGCTTAAGTGCTTAAGATCTCAGGTAAATAAATAATGCACCAAATTTTTCTGCAGGAGGAATCCCATAGATCGCTAAAGCAACCTAGAGCGGAGGAAAGGACAAAACAAATGAATGACAAAGGCACCGACGAGGAAGACTCATCAGTTACTAGTCAGAAGATAAACGCTCATAGAGAATGATTGGGAAAACCCAGCGGCCAGAAGAGGAAGATGAAACGTTGAAGATGCTGGAGAGTCACACGCTGAGAGGCAGCCCAAGGGGCAAGAGTTGTAGTTTAAATATAGGGAAGTAGGACTGAAATGGGACTTTTTCCCCTGGAAAATTTTGTACATGTTTGCTTGTAAGAGGAACTACTTCGTTTTGCAAAGGAAACTGCAATTTTGTCTATCGGAGAGAGTGTAAAGCGGAATGTATCAATGCAACTCAATGAATAATGTTGAAGAGGAACTATTTCATTTTCAGTTGTTTTTCATTTACTGTGAGAGTATTTAATGTTCTGAACCTATGTTCTGTTTAAATGTTCTTCAGTAGTTTCTGGGATATTTTTTCACTGTGAGCAATAAATGTTGTTATAAAATGATCGGCTATCTGGTTATTTAAATATCTGTAAGCGTTCATGTACTTTAGAAGAAGTATCAGCTATCTGTGTTCCTTTTTAATGTATGTGAAAATGTATTGCTCATTCGAAATGATAATCTTGCTCCCTAGGGATAGTTTAGATAGTTAGTTTATTTCTTTTTGTTTTTGGTTTGGTTGCTCGCGAGCAAAAGACGAGAGGTAAGAACCTGTGCATCACTTTGTGACCGCTCCCTGCATCTTGATCGCCCTACATTTAGTTAGGCACTTGCATATCATTTCTTAAAGTCAAAAATACAAATTCCGGTGGACCGGGCCGCAACCGGTAAAACCCTTGTTTGTTACTTTGACCTACGGTAGCCGGACCGTAAACCGGACGGAGTCCCTATACCAAACAGTCAATGGGCTAGTTGGGAACGTTGATTAGGGAGAATCCCTTACTATTGTCGCCTGCAAATTTCCAGGACTCAACAGTTTTGGCGCTAGAAGGAGGGCCGCCAGTGCATGGCTGGCCGAGGAAACCCGTTTTACCGAGATTATTCCGCTGGTTACAGTTCTGAAAGTAGTGGACCACGTAATTCAATTCCGGAAGAAGAAAATAGAGAACATCTATATCCTATTTGCAATGAAATTGTTAATGATCTGAGAAGACATACCCGTGCTTATGTAAAGAAGATTGGAGGGTTGCCTATTATCCATGAATTGCCTAGAAGGGAGTACAAGAAGAAAGACCGTCCTCTAATTGAAGATTCAGTGTTTGTTGGAGACTGGGAAGAACTTGTGGAAACTGCCATACAGGAGGTTGAATTGCCTTTGAACCAAGTAGGCCCAGACACTCCTTACAGTTCTCCTGTTCACACCCCGGTTGGTTCACGTCCTCACTCTCTTGTTGGTTCACCCCCTCACTCTCCGCCTCAACTCATGGCCGGTGTTAACGCAAATCCACCGAATCCACCTAATCCACCAAATCCACTGCTAGCTTGGAAAGCTAGATCACCTCTAAATCTGACCCCACCTTTGCATGACCTACCTCAAGCCTTTGAGAAGCTACTGCCCAAATTTGATCCAAATGAGAAAATCCTAGTGGATTACCAAATACAGAGTTTCTACTTGGAAATAGAAGGTCTGAGGGCTGGGGAACATGAAGATGTAGTGTGTAGACTATTCCTGCACACCCTCAAAGGAGCTGCGGCCTCGTGGTATTTTGGATTGCCCACTAACTCTATCCCAGACTGGGATACCTTCGAGAGAATGTTCAAGAGTAAGTACGCAGTCCAAAAGACTCACGCTGCCCTCATGAAAGGACTGTGTGCATTAAAGAAAGAGAAAAAGGAAAAAGTGCACAGCTTCACACAAAGGTTTGCAGCATATCTTAAAAATTTCTCTGAAACAGATAAGCCTTCAGACAAAGTACTGATCGAATACTATACTTCAGCTTTGGGTCCTGATTTAGCCATGTTTTCAAAAGGTAGGGCCAAGCCTACCTTAACAGAGACCTATGAAGAGGCAGAAGTGGTGGAAGCAGAAAGAGAAAGCATTGAAGACTATCCAGAGCAATCAGGAGAGAAAGGTGCGGGCAAAAAAACCTTATTGTTCACCAAGCCTAAAGAAGAAAAGACACCAGACTATGAAAGCATGGCTAAAATGATGCAAAAGCTGTCCAATAAGATCATAGACTTA
>LPNX011057203.1:11109-22403 GCA_001517045.1 Pseudotsuga menziesii
TCTCCTAGAGTTTAATGCATGTTTTGTTTATAAGATAAACAACTCACTGCGATAGTAATGTTCATTGGGTTGGGCATTAAACAATGAGAAAATGACTTGAAATCAGGTGGGGGAATTCCATAGGAAAATTTACATGGTATAAGAGCTGAGGGGGCAGAGTTGTGGACTGTAAATTTCAGATTATCACTGGAGCTTTCTTTTATTCATTAAGCAAAATTTTTGGCCTTTGAAACTTCAGTGAATATCTCCTCAGGAGTATTGCACCCCAAGGCACGGTGTAGACTCTTGTTTTATACAAAAATAGTTGTACTACAAGCCTCGACCCATAGGAAGAAAGGAAGACGTTGATCATGCAGCATGGCTCTAGCTGCACCCACTATCCCATGGTTCTTCCTTTCAGCCACTCCATTCTACTGTGGAGTGTAGGGAACTGTCAACTGCCTCCTAATGCCCTCCTGTCTACAAAACTCATCAAATGCATGGGAAGTATACTCCCCCCCTCTTGGAACAGAAGTAAGACCTCCTCTGACTTCTTGCTTCTCAAAAAGTAGATCCAGATCTTCCTAAAAAATTCATCGATGAATGTAATGTAGTACTCAAAACCTGTCAATGAGGCAGATGACATGGGACCACACAAGTATGAATGAATTAAATCCAGCACTCCCTTTGGACCTGTTGTGTCTGCTCAAAATAGTAGTCTTGGTGTACTTTCCCAAAGCACACCCTCTGCATACACCACTCTACTATGTGTTGAAATCTAGCAAACATGTGGTCATGTCTCTCAGCATCCTCAAAGTTGAATGATGAAGGTGGGCCATCCTCATGTGCCATAGCTCACACGACTCATTGTTACTCTGTGTTTGTTCCAATGCATGATGTGGCTGAAAGAGAAGCTTGTATAGTTTTCTGCATCTAACTCCAATCACATATGAAGCAGATGGACCCTTTGCTTTGGAAAAGATGTACACTTTCCCATCTAGGACATATACCCCAAGGCCTCTGTCCTCGATCGTGGAAACTGATACAAGATTCTTCTTCATCCCAGGGACGTACAAAACATCGCTTAGTAACATGGGCTCCATGGACTCCCTATCAAAGCAGACTGTCCCTCACGCAACTGATCTCACCACTGTATCATCACCGAATACAACCTCCAACTCCAAGTCTGTCTGGCATTTCTGTGAACATGTCTCTTTGGAAAACTTGTTCTTCAGAGAGAGATTATTATTTCTTCAGGCAGATGAATACAAATTTACAACAATACTTATCTCAACCATTTTATCTCGAAAGGTGTGCCAACTTCTAGCAAAAATTCATACCCCAACTGACAGATATTTTACCTAGACGTGCCAACAATAAATGTTGGTCTACGACTTTGAAAAACGTGCATGCAGCACCCTATACGGACCTCGAAATTCATGCAACTTTCTTCCTCAAAATTTGTGCCACGAATTAAATGTTCTGCGGTCTCTTTTTCCTACTGTATAGACTCTCCTTTTTATCTCAAAAAACGTGTTGTACTAACATCAATAAATGTTGTACAACCTGCAATAAATGCAGTACGGCCTCCTCAATTTTTGTGCGAAGTATAAAAAACCAGTCTATAAAATTGTGCTCTCCTACACGTATTTTTCCTAGAAATTTGTGCCCTCCATTTTGATATTCAGCATGCTACTCAGCCTTTTCAAAAATCTTCAAGGGGTTTTCTTCTTCACTCCAAATCAACTTTTCTTCTCTTGCTCTTCTCCTCACCAAAAATTCTCTCTTTGGAATGTGAACAATGAATTATGTTTTCTTTTCCCAAGCCTTTTTGTATGAGTAATTTCCATTAAAAAATCAATGGCTTAGATTAAAAGCCAACTAAATGAGATCTAGGGCTCATCTCATTTCCTCATTAAAAATTACTTTTTAAATATTAAATGAGAATTTAATGCACACCCACCTTTTAATTCTCATAAAGTCACTTTTAAAATAACTATAACTCAAACTCACTTTAAAAGGTCACTTTATTAAATAAAGCCAGTCTCACCTTCTAAACATGCTAGAGACCACTTTTAAAGTGTCCTTGTCGACCCCAAGGCATGAATGGACAAACACTTCCTAGGTAAAACTTCAACATATTGAATTCTGGAAATTTCTGCGTTATCTTGCTTTAATACATAATAGCAATCACATTCTAATGCAAGACATTTTTAGTGTTCACTTGGTTAATATTGAATCATAATTTCATGTTTGCTTAAACACATCTATTAGCTAAGCGGTTCATTTTTAAAATCTAGAAATTACTTGTGCAATTTGGTTTGTCTTGCAATACTTTCCTTTGGCCACAACTCTTGGGATGTTTCTCATGTGTTTGAATTATTATCTAAATTTCTAATTGAAGCATTGGTATTAAACATTAATTCAATTCCACCTTTGGAGAAGTAATTCTCATTATTTCAAGAAATCTTGAATCTCGTCTAATTAATCTAACGCCTTGAGTGTCACCTTGTTTCAAAAAATCTTTTCAAGCAAGGCCTCACCTTGAACCATAACTTCATATAATTTGTTACTGCACAAACTCGTAGTCCTTTCAAAGCAAACTAAGTATGCCCTGTGTTAGTGATGTAAGCATACAAGAGGGGCTAGATCCAATGTCAACACAACCTAACTCCTAAACTTCTTCGGGTAGCTCCTAAACCCAAGGGAGAGCACCTAATAGAGGAAAAACACATGAAGCCACCAACACACTTGAACATATCCCCTTTAGAGCACACTTTCCTGAGGAAGTTCCTTGGGAAGTGCAAAACCCTACCTTGGGACTTGTGAAGTGTATTGAATTGATGATAACAATTGATATTGATTGGTAGATTGAATTAAAGATGTTAGTATGGATCAAGTCGAGCCAGATTTTTATATAGATTTGAAGCAATATGAAGAAGTCTTAAGTCCCTAGGTAAAATTTCAACATATTGAATTCTGGAAATTTCGACGTTATCTTTCTTTAATACATAATAGCAATCACATTCTAATGCAAGACATTTTTAGTGTTCACTTGGTTAATATTGGATCATAATTTCATGTTTGCTTAAACACATCTATTAGCTAAGTGCTTCATTTTTAAAATTTGGAAATTACTTGTGCAATTTGGTTTCTCTTGCAATACTTTCCTCTGGCACAACTCTTGGGATGTTTCTCATGTGTTTGAGTTATTATCTAAATTTCTAATTGAAGCATTGGTATTAAAACATTAATTCAATTCCACATTTGGAGAAGTAATTCTCATTATTTCAAGAAATCTTGAATCTCATCTAATTAATCTAACGCCTGTTACCACCTAAGTTGTACTTAGTGGTTTTTTATCAAGTGAGCCTGGTGAACTAGACAAGGATAGCTTGTTCAAACTTCAGAAGACCTTTGGAAGTACTTCTGGGAAGTGCCTGTTGTACTATATCACATGTTCATACCCCATGGGGGAATTGTAATAAATGTTCTAGCATGATAGTGTCTGTAAAAGACTCGATCTCTTAGACTTTATTTGTCAATCCGATCAGCCCAGGGTGTTTTTTCCCTTGGTTATTATTGGTTGTTGAATAAACGACTGATAATTACTGAGTTTTTCACTCCACACCTCCAAAGTTGGGGTGGTCGGCTTGGCATTTAGGCCTATTGAGGTTATTAGAGTCTATGTGTCAATATATATGCTAGACATCATGGTTGATTCATATGAACATGTCTAAGTCCCCCTAGGTTTTTTCAATTTTTCAATTTTGTAGTTTTTTCAGTATTTTTTATTAAAATTTAAATTTTCCAAAACTTAGGCTATTTTTTAATAGTTTAATTGGAAAAACTGATTTTGTAATAAAAGTGGGCCAAATAATCAGTTTCAGTCATGTAGGTGTTCATTTTCAAGCTAAGAGCACCATGTAAACCCATGGACCCACTATTTCCTAGTTTTGAGTGATTTTCCATCACTCAGGTCAGAAAGCCCCAAAAATCAATTATTGATTATTTTAATTAATAAATTGATGAATAATGGAGCAAATCCAAAATCATAGATCAGTGGATTCTCAGCCGATTTGATTGACATCAGTCAGATCTGAACCAGATTGATTGGATCTGACAAATCCTTGACTAAAGGAGGTCATCAAATCAGATCCAGAGTTGATCTTTAGCAGTCTTTATGGGGAATTGCGCCCTCTCTCTCTCCTCCACACATGTGGACTCTCCTGAATGCTCTGTGGACTGATGTGTCGATTTATGGGCTGATGTGTTAGTTCAATCAGCCCCCCGGTTGACACGTAGGCTCAGTTCAGCTTCAGATCTGCATTGATTGACTCTCCATCAGCTGATTTCATCTGTCTCCTTGGGATTTGCGCCCCCCTGGGCTAGATCTCCTGTTTTTTGTATAAACCAAAGCATAAGCCTCCTCTTCCAAGCTAGTTAGAGTTGGATTGAAGGGCTTGCTATTGTAATACTGTTGTAATCTTTTGATTGTTGAAATAAAGAAGCTTTGGAGGCCAAATGGTGTAATGCTCTCATATGTGTGGATTAAGCATTGTCTTATGGTTATTGATGTTGCCGGCTTTTCTCTCAATTTCTGCATCTGAACCCTGTCTAGCTTGAATGATTCAGCTGAATCAATAGGAGTATAGTTGGGCAAGTAAGGTTACTTGTTTTTCTTATATCTCATGGCATATATGTTAGAAGATCTAGATTATACATGTTTAATAAGTTTATTTGCATGTAATTCTTGTCTCTTTTTCATATATATATCCAGATCTCATGAGGTTTCGTGCAGGATTGTGTGTTTAGCTTTCAGGTAGCAAGGATTGGATGAGTTGTGGATCTAGTTTGACTCCACTGTACATCCAAAAGCTTTGTGAAGACATTTCCCCTTTGTATTCCACTAACAAGTTTCCATTGTAGATCTGCTTCAACAACAAGCACTTCTCTTCTCCTTTTCCTCCTTCAAAATCAAATTTTTTACCCGGTTACTTTGTTCACAGGTTTGATATTGTTCAGATCTATTATCTTAAAGTAAATTTAACATAGATCTATCTCCTCAAAGCCCATAATCTAGATCTTGTTCTTAAAAAGTTTCATAAGCATTCTAGATCTAGCTTTAGGGAAATCGTCCTTTTTGCATGGAATTTTAAAGAGAATTTGTAGCTTGCATGCATTAGATTTCTATTTTTTGTCATAAAAGATAAATATAGCAATCAATGCACATCATATTGGCTACCTAAAAGGCAAGCCAAGATCCCAAGGAAATCTTGCTTTCTTTGGTTCCCCTTTTACCTTTTTTAACTAGTTTTAACTTAGTTTTTTTTTTGTTAAAAGTAAGCTAACCCAAAGGTACTTTCAGAGTGCTTTGGGGCATATTTCAGTCTAATAAGCTTGCTGGCTTTTAGCAGGTATAACAGAAAAGAGGAGGAGCTGCTGTTCGAAAGTGACTTTTGGGCCTTCTGAATCCCCCTAGGGGTCTCCCTTTTTTACTGAAATCTTTAATTTTTGCACTTTGTAAGATCTTGGTTTCATTCTGTATAAGAATCAAGAGGCATCATATCAGTTTGCTGATATTTTAACCGCTGGTATTAAAAATAATTCTGAATAGGCTCTTTCGAGTCCATTTCCCATCCCCCCTAGGGGGGATTTGCGTCCGTGTCATTTTTTTCTTTTCGTTCATCTTTTTTCAATCTAGTGTAGTACTAATCTGCAAGGTAGTATACTTTAATTTAAAATCATTTACATATTCCATTTCTATTGGTTTCAAAGTAACTTTAATACTTACTCCACGAGCCTCCTTTTGAGCCGAAACGTGAAGAAAGGTTCGTGGTAGTCTAACTAGAAAATTGTGGTTTGCTTATCTTTTTACATTTCATTTGCTATCATCATTTGTTTCAATAACCATAATAAAATCAACCCCTCCTTGATTCCCCGATTGAGGTCCACTTGGACCGAAAGAGGTTCCTGGAGGGTTTTCTTTTTAACAAGAACATCCATCTCAAAATTTCCTAAATTGACAAGAATCCGGTGTGTATGCTCTGCACTTGGCTGCGGTTCATCCGATCAGTCAAGCTGTATCAAAAACACTTGAGTAACTAGTATAATTAGGATTCACTCTCCCAAATTGACAAACTATCAGGTGAAAATCCAACACCTAGATCAAACCATTACGATGGCAAAATACCCAAAGGAAGCGGGAACTTTTGAAAAGTGACCTCGGGGCGCCGATCTCTGTCACACCCTAACGGGTGAGTTATGAACAATAGCCCTAGAGACTCCATTCATCCCACATATTCCTTGCGGGTAGCCCTGAAGGTTTAGTTTTGTACATACTCCAAGTACTCTCGAGTATATCTGGAGTCCACCCCTTGGCCTAATTTTAATCAACTCACACTTCAAATTTAACTTAAAATGTACCAAGAGGAAATCGCAAAACATTCACTCCAAGCACATGCAAGTACATTGATCTTATTTTTTACTCCATTCTAAGGCACTGGTTATTTTCTTGCTTTATATATATTGTGTCTCATCGTTGTGCTTTCATGTGTTCATCTTTTGTATCTTGTCATCTTTGATTGTCTATAGTTAAATTTCAAACTCTTAAGTAACTCATTCAGTTTAACTTCACCATACTAAGTAATTATCCTTAGTAACTTAATAGGGTATACCCCCCTTGGCTTCGTTAGGAGTTGAGCCTAAACGGAGGAGTCAAGAACAAGGTGACAGCCTTGAATCGAGACTTGCCCCCAAGGACACACCGAGTGGCTTGAAGATTTCTGCCATATGACCCAGGTGTGTGAAAGGCGGCAACAATGCCTTGAGTGACACCTTGCTTCAAAAAACCTTTTGAAGCAAGGCCTCACCTTGGACCATAACTTCATATAATTTGTTACTGCACAAACTCGTAGTCCTTTCAAAGCAGACTAAGTATGCCCTGTGTTAGTGATGTAAGCATACAAGAGGGTCTAGATCCAATGTCAACATAACCTAACTCCTAAACTTCTTCGGGTAACTCCTAAACCCAGGGGAGAGCACCTAATAGAGGAAAAACACATGCAGCCTGTTATCTCCTAAATAAATTAGTTTTCACTCAATCAAACTCAGAAAATTTATTTTTGCTTAATGATGAGGATTTCAAGATGCATTATGAGATTTTATATGTGATTAACAAAGTTTGAATAGTTGGTGCTCTGTTTTTCAATAAAATTTCAAAGTTTAGCTTTCGATGGCTTAGGCGGACTTTTCGACAGTTCATTAGCCACCGAAAAGCCAGCTTTTGACAACTAACAGCTTCGGCTCAGGACCACGTTAACCACCGAAAGCCTGTTGATCACGTTTTTTGAAAAGGGACTTTCAATGGCTTAGGATAACGTACCAACGGTTCATTAACCACCAAAAGCCCTGCTTTCGGTAGCTAAGACCAAAATTTCAAGGCGCTTCAAGCCACCGAAAGTGGCGTTTTACTATGAAAAGGCATTTTTTTTAAATGGTGATTCTGAGCGACTGGAGAATAATTTTGCAAAACGCTTGGAGGTTTTTGTTCCCAACAGGTCAAAGAATAATAACCTCTCTCAGTTTTCCTACATGTGTTTCAAATTGGGATAATCAAATCCATCTTTAAAACCTAATTTTTGGATCTTAGAATTTCCTGTTTGAGACATGTTTTTAAAATCCAGATCCCGGGCAAATTAAAATGAATTCCAAAAAACTGAGAGAGGTTTGTTCTCACAACAAACCAATCTACAAAAACCTCTTTCGGTTTATACACAGGTGTCACAAATTTGAAGGACCAAATCCATCTCTGAGCCCTAGTTTTCAGCAGTTTGGCCAAAGTTTTAGGGCAAAAGATGACCTGTCAGTCCTCCAGGTGGCATTTTCAACCTCATCTATCAGTCCATGAAGATTCGTTGCAGATGTTGAAGAGTTCAAAGATCAAACCTAGGTCCCAGAGAATCAACCGGCTATTAGGGAAAATACATGAATGAGAGGTCTTAGAAGGGAAATCCAAACCCTAACCCTAAAACACATCTTGTGCTGGAAACCCTAGTAGAGGCAGCAACAAGCTTACAGGATCTAGAGGCAGCCCATGATGTTGCTGTTATACAGGTTGAAAAAATCTGAGATTGATGAAGGATAACTCCAGGCTCTACAGGATGATAAGAAGGTCAAGGCTGCAGAAGAAAGATTCAAACCCTAGAACACACCTTGCGCTGGAAACCCTAGCAGAGGCAGCTATTAGCCTTCAGAATCCGGAGGTAGCCCATGATATTGCCGATATTCCAAATCTTATGTAGGTTGAGAAAGTACCAAAAGGACAGGAGTAAAGTGTAAAAGTATGATTTAAAGGTTAAATAAATTTTTGCAGAAAACAGAGCTTTCGGTGGCTTAGGCGAACGCAACAACTGTTCATTAGCCACCGAAAGCAGAGCTTTCGGCAGCTAACAGACCCAGGATTCTGCCTCCTTAACCATCAAAAGTAGAAAAGGGTGCAAAAAGATGTTTTGGCATGCAGAACCGGTTTTGGTACATATACCTAGCTCAGGGATGAAGTGTAAAAGCTGAATATTGCTGAAGTGCACCATCAAAGGAGGTCTGTTCCAGTTTTTGAAGACACATCAAAGGGGAAAGGGTCACAAACCCTACATGTTTTAGTAAACACTGACTTATCTAGCAGTGAACCAGTTACAGCTTTACCCTCAGTACTCACTGCAGTCATCAAAAGGTTCAAACAGTGAACGAGTTCTACAGTTAGATAGACTAATAGTTAAATTAGGGGTTTTTGACCTAATTGTGCAAAAACAATTATTATGTTTATTTTTAGTAAATCAGATCCAATTTTTTAGGATCTGAAGATTTTTGTAATGGCTATAAAGCCTAAGACTTATGTTATAGAAAAGGTTCGACTTCGGGAATTTATAGACCTATACTATTGTCAGCTTTTCATTTTGCTCATGATTTGATATAAGCTCTTTTGTTATCATTTGTTCAGCTTCCATTTCTGTCTTTTTTGTGCTTATGCTTGAATGTGTATTCAGGTTAAATTCAAGTTAATGAATGACTGATAGTTGTTATCCTATTGGCATGTTGATGTAATTTGAATTATAAGTACCATCCTTATCATCATTTAGCCATTTATATGCGTCTGTTTTGTGTGTAAATCTGCCAGCCTGATGAGTTCTCCATCCCTGCACCTTATTGTCAACCTCTGAACAATGGTAACTAAAAGCCTTGTACTTGATTGAGTTTCATGCATGTCTTGAGAGTGGAAGGTCAGATAGGTCACCTGACTTGATCCATATTAGAAAACCCTAAAAAGACTTAAGTTACCGGGCATCCTCGAGCTACAACCTAGAGGAGTTTCCTGGAGTGATAACAAATTGGCACCGTTGCCGGGGAGAGGAGATTGAAACTCAGCTTCCCTGGAAGACGACATAGATCCTACTTTGATGATAGACAACATTTGGACACTATTCTGGTTGTAATCATCTATCCGGCGACTCCATTGGAATAAGGTGGCTTCAAGAAGACCAAGAATTAGAGCAAACCCTAAAGGGCCACTAGTAACACATGTTTCAGATCCAGAAAAGATTCTAAGAAGAACTAGGGCTTCACTAAGACAAACCTCTAGAGCTGCAAGGGGAGCTACATCATGTATTTCTAGAGGTATTTCTGTCGTTATATCAAATAGACCTCCATTTCAATCTTCTTCTGCTGAAGCATCTAGTTCTCAGAAGTTTATAAGTAAATCAGAAAATTTTAGGGTTGAGGAATCTTCAAGCACTGTTGCTTGTGAAGATCTCATCCCTGGCAACTCCATGAAGGACGAATTCAGTGGTGAATCCATAATATTAAGATGTCAAAAGCATTTGCAACTCTTTTGGCTCGGAGGTTTGCACCTCTTGACTTCTCTTCCGTTCTTGGTTTCCCACATCCAGTACCTGATATGTCCGAATGGGGAGATTTTTTACCTGTCTTCAAGGAGGATAAAGAAGACAATCCTGCAGAACACCTCCTCAAGTTTCATGAATGCATTGATATATTAGATCAGCAACATAAAGATGTTCATGTATTCATTATATGGTGATGCACGTCAGTGGTATTTTTCTTTACCTCCTTCCAACATTTCATCATTGAAAGATTTTCACCGAGCATTCACTGAGCACTGTAAAAGGTGCTATTCAGATGAGTTTGCATTTGATAATTGTTGTGAAGAATATAAGTTGCATTCTCAGGATAAGAAGGTAAATAGAGAAGAATATATCCCTCAAGAGCTACCTCATCTCTCTTATGATCTTCACGATGAGGTACTTTCCCATAAACATAAATTAGAAAGGAGTAATGGAGGTGCTGAAGGTTGTTTGAATACTATTATTTCTGATTTCCATAAATATGAAGAGTTAATCTCTTTAATTATGAACCATGAGGATAAGTTTTCTGTTGGTCAAAAGCCAATAGAAATCAGTAAGAGTTATCCACAGTTTTTAGTTTTACAGACTAGGGAAAATAGTAGCAGACAGGAGGAGATAAATTTACAGAGGTCATCAAGTAATAAAGAAGAACAACAAGAAGGTTGTTTTTCTCCTTATGTACCTTTCATTTTAAAGTTTGATGGAAAGGCCACTGATGATGAAGAAGAAGATTTTAAGTTTTGTGAGGATTTGTCCACTTCTGGAATTTATTTTAGTTCCACTTTTCAACAAAGAGATGATCAGAGACATATGCATGCTGTGGTTAATGATAGCTATGAAGAGTATGCTGCAATAGGAGACACCTCATTGTGATCGAGATATTAATGATCTTCAGAATGTTAACCATAATATAGATGCTTTTGACTTTGTACCAAATGCATCTGCTGACTTAGGGAATCAAGAAGATCAGTTTGTCCCCTTTGGAAACCTGAAAGATAATGCGCAGATTGAAGGAACGGCATGTAACAAATTTGGATCTGCAGCAAATACTAAAGGCAGCCCTTAGTTTTCTGATTTGTAGACAAAGGAAGAATGCAACAGATATGAAGAGGAAGATGATGATCTGAGAAGTCTAAAACAGCAGGGCATAACTCATCCTTCCCAGTCAGAGGTTGAGCAATCTACAATTAACGTGGAGATCACTGAAAGCAGCCAGCAGCAACATTTCATTCAGTTGGAATAGCAGGATAGAGAGGTATTGTTATTACTACCTTCATGTCATTTAGAGATATTGTACAGTTATTTTGAGTGGTTTAGCCCCCAAAGTTGTGGGTGAGCAAGCCAAATGTTATATTTTTACATTATCTTGTAGGCTCATAACTTAAAATTAGGTGAGGC
>LPNX011057203.1:33168-48449 GCA_001517045.1 Pseudotsuga menziesii
TAGTTTTATGCACATAGTTTTAAACCATGGTTTTAAAACCATGCACATGGTTTATGGTTTTAAAACCATGTGCAACGTCAACATTTTTTATTATTTTGTTAAGTAAAAACATTTCAACATCTCCCCCATATTGTGTTTTTTTCCTCACCCATATTTTTTTACCGATAATTAAATTTTTATTTTTTTATTGTTTTGTTAGGTAGGAAGATTACAACATCTCCCCCATATTAGGTTTTTTTCTGGCCGACATTTATTTTGGCCTATAATTAAAAAAATTATTTTTTATTAATAAAAATAACATTACATAACGTTATGTAACGTTACAAGATCTCCCCCATACTGGGCTGTAGAGCGCCTCTCGGTGCAACCACAGTTTGCACAAGGTCATCGTCATCAACAACAATAACAATAGCAATGAGTTGATCTCTTACCTGCGCAACCTTCGTGAAGAAAGAACCAACCCCTTCATCCTTGTTCAGCTTCAAAGTTCGCAATCTCTTCTTTAAGACTCTCTTATTAGGAGCCTTCTTCTCATACAAGTTGGCCAAGGTGTCAAAGCATTCTTTGGCAATCTTCAATGTTGTGATGCTGAGCATCACGGTTTCTTTGACAGAATCATAAATGATCCTTCTAGCCTTAGCCTACTTCTTGTAAGCAAGTCTGTTAGCATTAGATGTTGGCTCTTCACTGACATTAAACACAATGTCATCCAAGCCATTTTCTTCTAGAATAGTTGTCAACCTGGCCTTCCAGGAGTTGTAGTTAGCTAAACCTTGTAGCTTCTCTTCTAGTCTGAAGATGTTGATGGCCATCTCTGCTACTTAGTCAAATGTTAAGTTTGCAAAACTTATCACAAGGTCTAGGAAGACACCGGCAATCTCTCTTTACTATGTCTTCACATGCTAAGCTCTGATACCATGTTGAATTTTTAGCATTAGCATGAATACTTTTAAAATTTGTAGACTAACATAAACAAATGATAAGTGCAATAAACAACATCAATCACATCAACACAATGAACATAAGATTTTTCACTGGGGAATCCTTTAAAGAACAAAAACCCCAAAAGCATTAGTAATTTATCTCGTAAATGAGATGACCGAGTTTTTCCAAAAGATCCACAAACCCTAAAGAGTTATTCCATAATACCATGTTGAATTTTTAGCATTAGCATGAATACTTTTAAAATTTGTAGACTAACATAAACAAATGATAAGTGCAGTAAACAACATCAATCACATCAACACAATGAACATAAGATTTTTCACTGGGGAATCCTTTAAAGGACAAAACCCCCAAAAGCATTAGTAATTCATCTCGTAAATGAGATGACCAAGTTTTTCCAAAAGATCCACAAACCCTAACAAAGTTATTCCACAATTTACAAAAGATCAAGTTTCCAATTTCACAAAAAATGCCCAATGAGGGCATTTTCCAAACTAGGGCTTGTGGCCCTAATTTCTCTCTCCTGCTCGGATTTAGCAGGCTTCCTGGAAACCTGTTATGCCTACACGGATCTTCCTGCCCTATCTGTACCTGTGTTTCTCGTCAGTACCTTTCTACTGCTCGATCGTACCTATTAGCTACTCGGTTGTGCTTTTATGTTGCTTGGCCTGCTGCCTGAGATCCAACAGCTCTACTCTGCCTGCTGCCCAGCCCGACCACCCTGTTGTGCAACTCTATTGCTTCCTAGAGGGCAGTCTGCTCAAGTCAAGGCCTTTAGGGCCTGCCCTAAGGCTTCCAGGTCTGCTGCTAGCAGCCCGTGGCTCCTACTAGCTGCCCATGAAGAGGGGCACCCTGCCCAATGATGAAACCTGCTGCCCGGATCCGTGGAGGAGTTGCCTGTGAGTAAAGATGGTTGCCCGGAGGTGGAGATGGTTTCCTGAAGATGAAGATGGAGGGCTAGGGTAGAAACCCTAACTTAAAACAAAAAAGGAACTTGTAGTTGTTTGAAACCCTATCTTAAGGTTTGTCTTTACATGAATGATGATGCCCTAGCTAGACTCATCCATGCTAGGGCATAATCATAAAAACCTTCTTCTTCAAAAAGTTGTGAGAACCAATGGAGCAGTTGTACCTGTGAGAGCAAGCGTGTGTGTAATAATGAAATGGATTGATCTTCTTTTATATCCTTTGAGTCACCTATAAGTGAACCAAAATTAGAAAGATAAAAATATTAATATTTTATTCTTTTCTAATTTTGACTTTTGCGTTTAGTGGTACTAAAGGTCTTTTTGCACTTTCACTTTTACACCTTAGTGGTACTAAGAGTCTTCATGTATTTTTGATTTTTTCTTTAGCCTTCTTCAAGTGCCCTTGTGGTCATCACATGTGGTCAATGTGGTCCTTCATCACCACTCAAAGTACATCATCATAAACAGAGAGAATTACTAATGCTTTTATCTCACACTCTGTGTGACATCAAGATTGGTACTACGTTGTCTTAACCAAGAGTAGCTAAGCCTTGGAGAAGATCGCAAAGCCCATTGATCAAGGGTCAGAGTGTGACACATGCCTAAACCCGGTCTAGGGATTATAGTGTCTTCCTGGTAACAGACCAGGCGCCTCAACCATAGGCTGCATAATTTGACACAAGGTCAAATACTTGGTAGCAAACCAAGCACCTCCATTCTCCAAGAGAATGGCGCTTCGCCCCAGGCTGAGTCCTGGTAATTGACCAGGTGCCTCCATTCAAAGGAATGGCTACTCAGAACTAGGATGAGTCTACCAGTGCTAGACTGGTTCACATCATGAGTCCCCCAAGTGCAGAGCTGGGTCCACATCATGGTCAAGGACTAGATATCATCATTCAACAAAATGATCACTCAACCCTAGGTTGAGTCCACACTGTGGTCCCGAACCAAGTGTCTCCATTCCCCTAAGCGAATGGCTCTCGATGTTGTTCAGAAAAATCAACAAGTGGTGCTTTCTTCGAAAGTTGCTCCTTGATAACACTAGTGGATAAGGAGTTTTCAACCCAAGTGCTAGATCAAGTTGTAACAAGTCCCGTGGATGGAAGAAACCAATGCTATATATATCCTAAAAGGTACACTCTCACACCTACATGCTCTTGAGCCACTAGATCATCAATCTTCGCATTCTCCCTGATCGTGAGAGGAGAACCCTAGGGCCTACGCACTGAAAGATATCACAATTAGAGTGCAAGGATCGAAACTTAGCTCTACATGTGCCTTTTGAGAAATAGAAGGTCCTACCAACCTCCTGCTAGAATGTGTGAGTGCTACTAGATCAACAAGTAACTTATAAAGGCCACCCTCTCTCACCCCTCTAGCCAAAGTTCTCAGACTTGGTGAACTACATTCAGTGATGGTGCATTGTTGTCCCTCAAAGGCAAGTCTTCAATGTATATTTGTCATGCAAAAAACTAAAAGGAGAATTTTCCTCAAACCTAGAACAAATAAAATATCAACCAGCTCAAGAACATCACCTGAGGGCGTCTGGAATGAAATGTAGCCAACACATTTTACAGATTACTTGGCATCATCACCAAGCTCCATGGTCATATATCCCTGTTGCTCTTTAATCTTGTTGAATAGCGGCCTATTGAATGTCATATGTCTCGATGCTCCATTGTCCACATACCAACCAACACTAGACACAATGTTAGTAGATAAACAAGAATCCATGGAAAAAGAAGTATCAAACTAAGAGGTCATCTCGTCTACTCTTGTTACAATCTCGACTGCAGCCTACTTCGTGTCCTTTCCCTTCTTCAATGGACACTATCCTGCATGATGTTCTATCTCGTGACATTGAAATCACATGACCTTACTAAGGTCCTTCTTCCCTATATGTCCCATCCTTCATTTTGAATCCTTTCCTGCACTGTTCTTCATCTTTCCAAAAAAATCAATGGCATCTACTTCCCTAAGTTATTTTGAACATGACTACGATTTGATTTCTTACTCCACAAGAGCGACCCAAGGCTTTGGGAAATATGGAAGTTTCTCCCAAGCACAAATACCATAAACAAAAGGTGTCCAGGAAGGAGAAATCCCTTTAAGGGCAATGGATACCATCTCTTGATCCTCTATCTTAGTTCCATGGCATCTAACTAATCCTTCAATTCAATGATATTCATCAAGTAGTTCACCATAGTATATGTCTTTCTCATGCAAATCGATAAAACACTGTTTTACAAGAGCATTTATCGAGGGGCACAAGAATTCTAAAATAACTTAACCAAAGCATTAAACATGCTCTCGCCCCTAAGTCACACAGTTCGGGTTCAAATTCAAGTTCAACAACAATGAAATTTGATTTGAATTCGAATTTACTAATACGATTCGAATAAAATTTTCCATTAGATTCATCTGCAAACAAATTTCAAGATTTTTTAATATACATAAAATATTTTAAAAAATGATTTTTTTTAGTTTTCCATTAAAAAGTACATAGTTAATGAAAAAATTGTTGATTTGATTTTAAATTCACCTTGAAAAGTGTCTAGAGATTCAAATCCGTCTTGAAATTAGAATTAGCCTTCAAATTCACCTTGAGATTCGAATTAAGATTCACCTTCAAAATTTTCCTTTGAAATTCGACGAACTCCAACGAATTTCAATTTTTTTTAGATTTGATGAATTTCAAACCTCATTAATAAAACTCGTTGAATCTTGTGACTTAGCTCATACCTGACGTCTTATCAACAATGTATGAGATGAAGTGATCCTTCACAAAATCAAGAATAATTCTCATCACTATGGCTTCCTTCTTCTGATGAGTGGCCAACTATGTTGAATCAATAGGTTCTAGAATGTTCTTTTCAACATGCTCTCGAAGATGAGCCTCCTCCGTAAGGATCTGAAGCTTGAGCTTCCATGGAACAAAATTGAACCTCCATCCAACTTGTCACTCTCTCTTACATTGAGAGTAACCTTACACATCCTAGAAAAGTCTAAAGTGCAAAAATTAGCAATATATGAAGTAGACAAAAAAAATCTTCCAAGGGTGGAGGTGTTTATCTCAAGCAACCTAGGGTTTCTCACCCAATGACCTTAACTAGGAGAAGTAAGTGTCTTAGTTAAGAACTATTTGAAATACAACTCCCTCTTACTCAAGAGTGATATCAAATACAACCGCGTTGATTACATGTTGAAATTTCATTTGCACCTGACAATTAAGCAAATATGAAAACACATCTTCTTTCGAGAAGGTTCTCCTTGTTTTTTAATCCTAGAATTTTCAGCCTTTAGGATTGTTGTAAATTAATGTGTGAAATGGTGGTAGAACAATCAAAACAATTCACTTCTAGTAGCCCCAAAATTCACAACAATTCAGGTAAAAAAGATACCATTCCAATGAGTTTCCAATGCTCTATGGCAACTTGGCATGCATAAACCAAATATGAAAACTCTTGTTATATAGTAGACATAACAACAAACATAATAGCAATAAATGGTTGTACTTTTATATTCAAACTTAGTGTTAAGTGTGTCAAATCAACCAAACAATTAAGAGCTAGAAATAACCATCCCAAGAAGACAAAATGATGAAATCAAATCTGCAATATATATAATATGTGGCTAGCTGGAAATCTCTCTCTCTCTCTCTCTCTCTCACACACATATGCTCAATGAATGAAGAAGTACATCCATACTATAGCCTCCTCTCAAGGCTAGGAAAAAATCCAGCAACCCAAGATGCCCTAGCTAGGGTTAGTCAACAAACCCTTGCTCCTCCAATGAAAGAATCCCTCCAACACTATCTCCATGGCCAAGAGTCCTCCTCTTCTTCTCGAAATGCATCCAAGGGCATCCAAACCCTACTTTATGATCTCTAAGTGTTGAAACCTTAATCCTAGAATCCAAGATGCTCCAAGAGACCTAGAAACCCTAGTGCCCAAGAGAGAGAGATCAGATGTACAAAGAAGAATCTCGCGATAGAGAAATCATCCACCTTCTCATATGCTCCACTAGGGTTTCCTCGTGAACCCTAGCACACTAAGCTATTAGGGTACCCATACCTGGGGGTCAAGGACCTGTACCAGTACCTGACATGTGTGTCATTGTACCGGATATGAGAATGGGTACTTTTGGGCATACCCAAAACATACCCAATAAGGCCCAGAAGTAGAGCTTGACTGTTACATGTACTCCAAAAACAAACAAGTACCCCAATTTGGGGTACTTCACGAGTATATCGGCCAGCAAAAAGATGCTCGTGAACTTCAAATTTGGCATTTTTTTTTAAATTTTGAAGTGAGGAGGAGGTAGGGGAATGGCGGGGCCCTCTTCCAAATACCAAAAAACAAGGATCTCAACCCCATTCGATGTTATTTTTGTCCATGCATTTGCGTTGAAGAGGTGAGGTTGTGGCTTGCATTTGGTGACCATTTCAAACTTTCAACTGTCCATACATCCAAGCAGTCAACACCAATATCAATAGTGAACAAGGAGCTTAGTTCAACAGTACTTCAACTATTTCGAGGTGTTGTCCACGATCCAACAAAGAGGAGAAATGCAAACAATGACCAGTAGTGAGGGGAAACAAGACAATCCAATAGGCTGCAGTGGTATTTAGCAATTAGAAATTTGCATTTCATTTCCAAATTTCAAGTTTCAACTCTTTCTTATAGTTTTCTTTCTTTTCCATATTTCTCCAAAAGGAAAAATGTCTTTAGGTAATCCACAATATCCATTGTGGAAACATGTGGAGAAGAGAAACACAGAAAAGGCTTTAGGGGGGCAACCATATTAAAATGTAAAATTTGCAAGGTTGAATGGAAAGGGACCTATACTAGAGTGAAAGCTCACTTCATGAATATTCCAAGGATGGGTGTGTAAATTTTCCTTTAATATTCAAACTAGGGCTAACAATGCATGCAATATCTCTACTGATAACCACACATGAATATTTTTACAGTATGCAGCGAAATGTAAAACTGAGAAATAAATCACAACATCACATCGCAATAATGACACAACTATTTTGGGTATGGAAACCCTCGGAAAAACCCCAAGATGGGAAAATTGATGCAGCAGTCAGATATAGATTTTATTATGAGAAAATATGGAACTTTTACAATCACTGCAAATTCACCCAAACCTAGCAAATGCAGTACCCGACAGAATCACTAGGCAAATCCTAGCTAAACCTCAACAACCTCCTGTGTGAGCGTACAGCCCAGTTGTACGAAGCTCGGTGATCCTTTTGCTCGCTACTCCATATTCCCAGCTAAATCCTCTGTCTAACTTTCTCTCCCTGTCTGTATCCTGTCTTTGTCGAAATACAAGTGTGTGTCCTCTCCGCGAATTGATCTCTCTTTTATAACTTTACATAAAGAAAAAACCCTAATTTCACTTTCACTTTAACTAGTGTTTCACTAAAGTTAATTTAGATCACTTTAATTTATTTTCCAAAGTAAACTTAGGAAGAGTAAATTAAATACAATTGGTTTCCTAATTTATGTCTTCTGCATGCAAGAACACATGCATGCAGGAAGACCTTCCTTGTTGCTGCTAGTTTAAGACTCCCTCTCAACAAGGAAGGGATTTGGTAGCAACCCCAACTTATCCTTGAACTTCACAAAACTCTATCTGCAAAGTGCAGTGTTGAAAATGTCCGCTACCAGTTCATTTGTCTGTATGTACTCTAACCGAATGGCTCCTCTTTGAACACAATCTCTCAGGAAGTGGTACTTGATGTCTATGTGTTTGCTTCGGTCATGGAACATGGGATTTTCAGATAGCCTAATGCCACTATGATTGTCCCAGTGAACTACTATAGCCTCGAGCTCACACTTGAACAACCCTAAAAGTAACTTCCTCAACCACATACCCTCACAAGCAGCCATGTTGGCTACCATGTACTCAGCCTTTGCCAAGCTTAATGCAACTGACTTCTACTTCCTGTTGAACCAAGACACAACCCCTGATCCAATGTTGAAACAACAACCTGAAGTACTCTTCCGATCCTCTACACATCCTGCCTAGTCAACATCTATGAAACCTACTAACTGCACACTCCTCCTACGCTCATAAACCAATCCATACTCCACTGTACCTCTGATGTAGTGAAGTATGTTCTTCGTAGCCGTCCAATGCACTCTTCGAGGGTCCACCATGAACTGACTCAAGGAGTTGACTACAAAGCTGATTTCTAGTCTAGTGTTGACCAGATACATAAGTGATCCGATAAGCTGACAAAAAAAATGCCTTTTTTGCTTGGCCCCTTATCTTGGCCATAGACATCATGGAATCCCTCAACCTTGTGCCTGGTTACAAGCAATGCAAAATCCTCAAGCAACTTTTTATGGTTATATTGCTTTTCCAAGTCAGACAAGAAGCAAGTTTCTAACTTTTGTCATCAACTCCTTGCTCCCCTCTAATTGAATTTTTTCCTACCAAGGGACAAACTACCCTCGTTCATAGAGTTTCATGTTTCCTTATAACTTATTAGATTTAAGTTTTATTTATATTCAACAAAATAATAGTGCGACAATGTTTCATTAGGCCCAACAAAAAAAATAGTGCAACAATGTTTCATGTTTCCTTATAACTTATTAGATTTAAGTTTTATTTATAATCAACAAAAAAATAGTGCAACAATGTTTCATTAGGCCCAAGCAAATAGAAATTCTTATTGTGCACAGAATACACTTGTATGTGCTAATATTTCATTGCAAATCACCATGCAAGTCCAAAAGGTGGAGCTAGACATGGTGCATCTATGCCAACTCCTAAAGTATTGGGAAATGCACCACAAGTAGGGAGCCTCCTACTAACTTGATTTCCCTTTCTATTTGTTCTTGATAAAATCATCATAGGCAAAGGAAGGACAAGATACAAAGTTGGCAGAGTCGTGTGGAAGAAAACAGAGCATCACCACAACTCAACATAGCCTTTCAACGTGGCTATTAAATGATAAATTTCTAACCCTTGCATTGCCAACTTATTATGTCTTAATGGCATCTTTTTTGAGACTTGAATATTTTTGTTAATAGAACAAGTGGCTCTATGAGGATATTTGATTTAAATGATCATGGCCAAGTCGCCCTATGAGGATATTTGATTAAAATGATTATGTACAAGAGGAAATATATTTATACTAGATGATCTGGGTCGATTTTGGTAGCTTTAATTGGCTTTTGAAGCTTACTATTTTTATCATGTGTTGGTCAGCCACATGGCCCACTTATTTTGTGAAAACTTGCTCTATTTGTATATATTTTTCATATATTTAAATGAAGGAAGCATTTTTTTCACAAATTGAAATTTCATGCAAAGTAAAATTTTATTAACTAAAGAAAATTGAAAATTAGTGATCTTCATTGGTCCAATGATACAAGGTCATTACAAGAGCTTGCTAATACCAACGGACACGACTAAAATAAAGTTTTAAACATTTAAAAACAATCAGGTGTTATCCTCCAAGTACTTCAAAGATCACTCATCAATCTACTTTCAACTCCAACATTCATGTATACTATGTGGGCCATCATCTTAAGCTCTTGTACCTTGTAAGGCATCAAATGGCAAAGGTGCCACCTTTACACATACAAATCAATGAATTGATATTGGGGAGGTGGAGGGAAGGTCAGGGGTGATTTTTTCTCAAAGAAGCACTCTATCCAACTGAAATTCCATGTACCAATACATCTTGCTCGAATTCAAAAATGGTTGGTTAAAGCCTTTGTAAAACTAGTAGGACTAATCTAGGAAACAACCTTTACCAATGCACTTGAAGATTCGCCTTTTGAGCTTTCACAAATGGTTTGAGGAATTCTTTGAGCCAAACAACCAAGGGTTTCATTGATAAAGATAATGCAGCTGCGAGAGCCATTCTCTGAGAAGATGGCACTCTAGTCAGTTAACTAGGGTTATTGGTCAGTTAACCAAGCAGTGTAAGTCCCTAGCAGGTATCTAGGGCCCCCGACAATCTATTGGGGTTCTTGGTATGGGAACAAGCAGGTTGGAGTCATGGAAATGTCCCTAGCATGTGGCTAGGGCCCCTATCTATCTCTAGGGCATTCTAGTCAGGGACCAAACAGTTTCTTCATCATGAGGACCAAGCAAATCCTGTAGGCAAAGACAAAGACATCCTAGTCTGGGACCAGGAAGGTCCTACAGGTGTATTCATGGTCAGTTAACCAAGTGGATCTTGGTCAATTAACCAAGATGATGATGTGTGATTCCCTCCTTTCCTAGATGGTTGAGCTAGGTTGTTTCATCAAGAGACTGGCAACCCCTTGATAAAGTTGCTAGCATTTGACCTTTAGGAGCAGTCAGGAGGACCATAGAATCACATCATCCAGTGTGAACCTTCCTTATATGGTGATGATAAACTTTCAGTTATTGTATGAAACAATTGTGGACCACATACATTGAGAGAGAGAGAGAGAGAGAGAGAGAGAAAAGATTGTTTTCCCACCTTGTTGTTACTTGTGGTTAGAAAGGTTGTTTTCCCACTTTGTTGTTACACCTTGTAGACTTGTGGATAAAAGGGTTGTTTTCCCCTTCTTGTTAGCCTTGTGTTGGCTTAGTCTTATGTTGACCCCTCCCTTGTTGATCCTATGTGCTAGCGCTCCTCTTAAGTGTGTTAACTTACCTATTGTTATGTCTTATGTGTAACCCTCACCTTAAGACGTCCTAATATTAAATTATATTCTTATGTGCAACCTCCCTAAAAGAATGATGTCTTGAATTTGTCTAAGCGTGTATGGTTTAAGGCTGCCTTACTGCTAATTGATTGTTGTATGTCTGTCCTAAAGACTGTCATTTATTGCAGCAAGGGTTTGAAGCTTCATTCTCATTTCTAAACTATCTTGGTTGACACTTTAAGGTCTGTACTTGTCTAAGACTCTAACTTTACCCTACAACAACCTATCTATCTCTCTCTCAGGTATGTCTATCATTCCTTTAGTGACTTGTCTCCTAAGAGACAAAGTCTGATCTGAAAATATATCTGAGTATAAGGAAGGTGTAAACCAATATTGTTTTCTGAGTTAGATATTTTATTGATGTCAGTTGTTAGTCTTGTTTAACCTATTGCTTCCCTACTAGTTATTGTTATGGTATGCTTCAAATTTAACACAGGGACTTTTGGGAGTGTTAAAGTTGAAAGAGATGAAAAATATATTTCTTTTGTCAACTGCTGTACTTTTACTTACTTAGTTTATTTGATCTACATTATTGTACAAATTAGTTGAAATTTGAAAAACCCTAAAACTTTAACATCTTCTCTCCTACATGTGTGAGTCGTGGACTGTCTTTAACTGTGTGGAAACTGTCACTGCCTGAGTGGACTATGTTGAGGATGTTGCTTGTCTTCTTGGGGCTGCTGCTTATCTTCTTGTGACTGTTGTGAACTGTTTGGATTGTTTGGGAGGGTCGCTGTCTGTGTAGACTGTTGTTTGAGGGTGTTGCTACCCTGTTGAGGTTGTCGCTGCCTGTTAGGGGTGCCATCCACTTGATCGAGGTCTGCTTAGGCCTGTTTAAGGGTGCCACTGCTTGTGTGAGGCTGTTGCTACCCTGGTTGAGGATGCTGCGGCTTATGTGAGAATGTCGTTGCCTGTTTGAAGGTTGTCGTCCTCTGCTAAGTCATCCTGTGAAGCTGCCTCTTCTTGATTGAGGTCTGTTTGGCATTGCTGTGAGGGTTTTAAGGCAGTCATCCACTGTTGTGAGGTTGTGTAAGGTGTTTGAGGTTTCCATTCACTGTTGGACATTTGTTGGGTGCCTCTACTGATATTTTTTGGGGTTTTCTTGACCATGTCATACCTTGTCTATACCTCTGCACTCTCTACTATACCTTTCTAACTCTATCCTACAACACTTTACCTCTCTCTCTCTCTCTCTCAGGTATGTCCATTCCCTCAGGTAAAGGCGAGATTTGTTCCATTTTATTGATTGCCTCCGAGAGGCAAGATCTGATCTGAAAGCAATCCTGAGGATAAGGAAGGTTTACTACCCTAACCTAATTTATTAGATCTAATTTATGTTTTTTAATTAGCTTAGTTTAAATTCACTACTGCTGCTGTCTTACTGTTCATAATGTTTTATTTCAATCGTATTTTGTGCATTTCTGCATTATTTGTTAAATTTGTTTCAAGCCCTAACTTTAACACAGTGATCCTTAGTGAGTGTTAGAGTTGAAAGAGATAAAAATTATATATTAAAATTTAATTTTTCTTTAAAACCCTAACTAAACCTTGAATTTTAACATTCATCCCCATTGATTCGAGTTCTACCACATCAATGCAAAATTATCTCCTTGTCCTTTGTCCATTCTACCAAGGACACTGCAAAAGCCAAAGTGAAACTACAGAAAATCAACACAAGGCTTTCTTGGGCATGCCTTTTGATCACACGTTAATGACTGATCAAACTTCTCACAAGAATGCAAGATTTCCCAAAAAAATATGCTTGGCCACCTAATCAGGGGGCTCAAGAAGAGTTGTTTTGTGTTAAGGTCTTAATGAGGTTGCATGCATCAAATAATCTCCGCTTAATGAATAAATTACCTGTATTTGGTTATGGACCAATACAGAGCATGGAAGCAACACACCCATGCCTTCCCAATACAATGGCTGTGACAGAAAGTCAGTTTCCTAAACCTGCACTAAAAGAATACCTAGAACAGGGAAAATCCATGGACATATGCAGTTCAATGGATATATTGAGACCTTCATCTGTGTAAAGAAAGACTGCTATAACTACAAATGCCTATACCAAGAATTCTACTACTGGAACAGAATCATTGTCTCAAAAAAATCAATGCAACGGCCTCAACAATACACAGGAATTAAAACAACAAAGCATTACCATCAGTGAAGGCAGTACAAACAACCTCACAAACTCTTTGGTTGATAATGACTGTCTTTTGGAAGAATGGTTGTGTTAGATCAGATGCATTACTATGAGGCAATAGTAAGGACCATTGATTTTTCTGCAAAGCAAAAGAAGTGCTATCAATTTCTGGACAGTTTATAAAATAACTTGAACTGGCTTTTGTTTTGTTTTTCTTATCTTCTTTTCTCTTGACAACATATCATGGAATCATCTGAACTATGATACAAATGCACTGTTTAAGTTATCAGAAAATGTATAAATTTATTGAAATTTGCTGCCAACAAAACCTAAAAGGGAGGAGATCTATATTTTGCTTGAAATGGTTCTAGCCAAATGAACTTTATAGTAACAAGTTATGCCACAACCTGCAGGTTCTGAGATTAAAATTTGTATATGACATTATTAAATTTTCTATAATAGATACTAGGGGATATTTTACCCCATAGGAAAGGTTGAAAACAACTTTTGTAGGTTAGGTTAGATTCAGTTTAGTCTAAATGGCATAGATGTGGCACATGCGATTGTTTCTACATGTATGCAGAAAATTTTCCTAAAAGGTTGACAGAATGGGAAATAGAGACAATGTTAAAAGGAAACAATGGTTTATGAAGATGCATCCACATCATAACAAAGATAGGGAACACAATCTAATTCTTGTTTGTGGATATAGGACATAACCATTAAATCTTCTAAAGAATTCCAAAATTATTCTTCATTTTTTGTCTATAAGTGTAGCATGTTTCTTTATTTTTTTGTCTATAAGTGTAGCATGTCCTTGGAAAACAAAATATACTGCACACATATATTCTCATTTAAGGGTTTTGTGAGGGAATAACTGAAAAAACGTTAGCAAATGAAAACCAAAAGAAAGTAAAAACCAGTGTTTTATTACATGAAATATATCACTTTACTATCTTTAAAAAGCATAGACACAATAAAATCTCTCTGCATTGCCTTTACTTAACACTTATGACAGTATGTTAATTGTTTATCAACTACTTTAGGGCATGCCCCAATGATTTTAAAAAAGCAATAGCTAGTTTGGTTTTTACTTCACCAAGACTTCCTAGAGCTATAAGAGTTTGATACAAAGAAAACCGTTACTGCATCTGCAGTTGAATTGTGTCTTGACTGTGGAGTCAACAGACAGGTAGCCAAGACTATAAAAATTTGATTGATTAAAGAAATTGCCTATGAAAATTATATTGAATGGAATTTTTAGGAAACCAAGACTGAGCTGCTAAATCTAACTGAATAAATGCTCATTAGTGCATATATCTATTATTTAGTTCATCTATATTTTCCAAGAGTGGTCTCTTGGCTCGGGAATGTACTTAAATCATTTTTTCTAGGTTCTATCAATGTCTTCAGTATGATTGTGTTGTTATAACATTCTCAAGAGTCAAATATACAGAATGGATCAATATATATATATATATATATATATATACAGAATGGATCAAAAAGGCATTTTGGAGCAAGCTAGAGAGCTTTCAACCCAGAAGATGATACTACTCAGGGTTCCATACCAGGAAACGAGAAACAAGATTTTTGGTACCATCAGTCAGAAGCACTTGATACTGTCACACAGCAGACTTCAGGTACCTATGAGCCTTCTCCTCCATCCTTCACTTGATGTTAGGAACATGACTGAATAGCAATTTCAACCTTGTGCCACACTAGGTCATGAAATTTCATCTGATGTTGGAAAATATGATTCACCGCCTCTTCACAATAATCTACACCTAAAAGGTTTGAGTCCATGTCCATCAAGAAATTATGATCCTGACATATGGGAAAATGATTTATATGCCAGACAACAAAATGGAAGGTAAGAATAATTGCCATGATAGGGCCACAATATCTACTGCTGGTGTAATCATGGGTTTAAATCAAGAAAATGTGAAACACACAGATGTAACTAATGCAACTCAAGCACCCTTGAGTCAAGTGCAGCAGTAGCTATATGAGATGTTGATCTTGCAAAAAGTGAATCTGGAAATACAAACTAAATAGAACTAAAGATAACTCAAAAAGAACTGATGCCTAAAGATGAATACAAGTTTACGGGATCAAAATGAAGGGAAATATTGGACACCTGTTAATAGATTGGAAGGTGATAGTAATGACACCAGGTGCAGAATGAACAACCAGCCACTTGACATTAAAAGTTAAAGTACAGAAATGGAGGAAATGTCATTTCCAACACTAGGTTGGTCTTTGAAAAAGTCCATCCTAGTCATAAAGAAAGTTCTGATTTTGAAAGTGGAGAAGAATGCTTGAGGGATCAAATTTCTTGGTAGGAGGATGTGGTCAGTCTCGTGTGAATAAACCCAACAAACAATATCTTGATGAGTATAGTCATAGTAAAGAAAAGTTTGAAACCAATGCTCCTTTTGAGGACAAGGCTGAACCGTAATTCAAGAGGTCAATAATCAAACTCAAGTGAGCATTCCTCCTCCCACAAAGCTA